>JAGFPH010001829.1:175685-192515 GCA_018207615.1 Philaenus spumarius
GTATCTTGTAAACTATGAATCTGACAGCAAACTTTAAATGGGCCACCTTTTTTTTTTTTTAACTATAAATCCGACAGCAAACTTGAAATGGGCCACCATTCATTGTTATCTTGTAAACTATAAATCTGACAGCAAACTTTAAATGGGTAACCTTTCCTTGTTTTTTCAGAAATTAAAAAATTGATAGTTAAAATATTTGTAAATTGCCGCCATTTTACAATATGGCGGTCAAATTTCAAATTTCTTAAGGAACACCCTATATTTTATAGTGATTTTGTAACAATACTAATAAAGCAATGTTTAGATAAACAAAAAACTTTTTAAAATCAACAATTTTTTTAACCATATTGCAGAGGATTTTCATTGGTTCAGAAAGTTTCCTTACAAAAATATCTTCCGCTCATATAGGGTGTTTTTTAAACTTTACACCCCTCTAACTGTCAAACAATTAGTCGTATAAAAAAAACTTAAAGAACAAAAAAGTCTTAAAATAACTTGTTAAATCCAAAATCATTATAAAATATAGGGTGATCAGTAAGAAATTCGAAAGTTGACCACCGTATTGGAAAAATTATTTTTTAATTTGGCAAAAAGCAAGGAAAGGTTCCCTATTTAAAGTTTGCTGTCAGCTTTTTAGTTTACAAGATACCAATGGTGGCCCATTTAAAAAAGACACCCTGCATTTTATATATTTAAAGCTAATATACATTTTATCATATCTACTACTATCATCTATCATTTTTTTTTTAATACCTTACAGTACCTTTTCCAATGGGTGCCCACATAATATTTTCTAGAGGGGGGGGGCTTGACTGGGGTATGGGGCTTAATACATTTACTGTTAAGGACGCACATGTGAGATTGACACTGAATACTATGAGAAGCGGCCGACGCACAGTACATTGCACGCCAACCCCCGTATAGGGAGTATTTTCAATACACAATGCATTGCATGCTTCGGACGCCAACCACCATATTGGGAGTATTTTCAATACACAATGCATTTCGTGCTTCTCACGCCAACCTCCGTATTGGAAGTATTTTCAATACACAGTGCATTGCAGCTCATACTTGAACTTTTATAAAAAATAAAATGAGTATAGCCTACGTAAAATCAAACGACACATAACATTTAAACATATTTTAGTGTTCATCTCTTTAAAGAAAAATACCTGACTATAATTAATAATATACATATTTTCCTTTCCCTGAGAGTTATGGGGGGCCGTGGCCCCTCTCTGCCCATAGGTATTTCTAATTAATCATGTGTCCGTAACAACAGAACTGTCATGCCTCGATTGACGGTACAAAGCAGTGTTTTCTCCAAAGCTCCACGCTGCGCCACTCCCTTTTGTCTGTTCAACGCAACTGTGGATTAACATTTAGTTGTTTGAAAACATAGACGTGAGGTTACGAAGTCAACACATTTCAAATAAAATATCTGTGTTTGTTACAATTATTTAAAAAATGTGTATCTAGAAGAGTCGATCCTTGAATTATCAAAAATACGTTTGATTATTTACAGGCTACTTGATTTCCCACGTTCAACTCATTTTACCAAATTGCGATCGAATAGTTTGGAAGAACACACTGTTGATATTTTGTGCCGGTTGTGACGGGCTGGCTTCGCTCAGCTCGCGCAATTCAAAAATTATTAAAAATAAAACTTTTAAATAAAATCGTAAATTTACTAAGTCTATAAGACAGGCTTATTCAATGTTAGACAAGCCTAGAAGGCAAGGTCCAGAACGACTCGTTCAGGCCAAATGTGTAATGGCCCGGGCAGGTTCAACAAAACAATAGAAAAATTAAATATTAAACAATAGTTGATATTTTCATATCATTGTATAAAGAAAATTAAATGGATCAATTTATATAAGTAAAGTTTTTTAATAAAATGAAAGGTGTAAAAATTATGCGTAAAACAAGAGTAACACAAAAAACCGAAATTGGTAATTTTGAGAATTTGAAAAAAGTAAAAAGTGTAATATGTAGATAAATAATGTCATTAAAAGTTAACAGAAACAGATTTTGATAAATATTGAAAGTAAATTAATTAATAAAAGGTAAATTAAAATAAATTAATGTTAAGAGCAATGAAATATAATAACAGCTAATTAAAATTAGAATATTTAATGTTAATAGCTCACGAATATTAAAGTATTTCAGTAAAAATAGAAAGTATAGGCCTAAAAAGGCCTAAACTCAGTTTACATTAACGGCAATTGCCAAAATATTATAACCGGTAATGTAAAGGCTCCAGGGAGATAGATATACATAATAAAATAAATCCATTATAATTAAAGTACCCAAAATGAATTTTTTCGGAAAACCAAAAGTGTCAGAACTCGAAAACTAAAAGTGGTAGAAACATAAGAAAAACATTAAAACAATCGTTGGGTCTATAGGGACAAATAACATTAAGAAAAAATGCCGGAAAACGGAAATCGCGGAAAAGTGCGATACGAAAAAATGCGGAAAACGCGAAAAATAGTAGATACCGAACCGAAAGTCGTACAGCTTCAATTCGAGTTTGCTGATGATCCAGAAATTGTCCAGAACAACAAACCGAAGAGATATCCAGAATCCAGCTACGGGATCGGGAGTTATAGGAAATCAGTAAAAACTAGTGCATTTCTGACTGACCAATGACACGATTATTTCTTCGAAAGGACAGGAATTAGTTTGAACCGACACAAGATAAGCTGACTCCGCCCACTAGCCAGTGGTGGTAACAACCTAAAACACACGCTAAATATTAAATAATAATAAATCGTCGTAATTAAAATGTATTAAATGATTAACTAATAAAACTAATTATCCTGGGATCAGGAAAAATAATTAAAAAATTCTCCATCAAGAATCAACGAAGATAATCACCTTTAAAGTAAGGGAAACGAAGGGAATTTATTTGAACTAAATGGCAATAGAATTTTCCCTCTAAAGGGAGAACCGAAAAAGCTGCAGTTCAGATCGCCAGTCTAAATAGAAACTCCGAGGAAGTCACCACGCTACTCGTTTATTAAAATTGTTTTAAAGTCTTAATAGATATCAGATGCTATAGATTAATGAGTCAGGACGCAGAATATTTGTATGTACAAGACAGTATTCTCGTTCTGTGAAGAATCAATGGTTGTAATATTAACAGTGGATCTCACCGAAAGGAAAGCGTACTACCAATGATTATTTTGACGTAACCTAACACAATAGAGACGGTTACAGCCTTCAGGACTACAGCAGGACTTATCCAAGTAAGGGTTATTTATTCGAACCCTGGAGGAAACCAGACGATCAACAAGACTGTGAGTGCAGGGACCGAGCGACTGCAGACGAGTCTGGGACATCTTTGAAGTTCATGGTACATAATTCAGGGATATATCACACGTCATCGGCGTAAGAGTCAGCAGTAACTAACTCCTAGACCTACAGGAACTCCAAGGGGAACGCTAAATAAACTCTCATAAGGTACAGTCAGTGATAGCTTTTCAAGCATACATTGCATCGTTGGCCAAATTAGAAATTTTGTTTAGTTTAATTTCATCGATAACGTAATTAAGTTTTATAAATATTAAAGTCCTTTTTTATCTATCTCTCACAGCAGTCTACGTTACAATTTGCATATATTATTGTTAAATTCTGTCATAATTCTGAGGTATAGAATAAGGAATATATTTATTTTGTAATTATAAAATTTTCATATTAACGTCTCATTGAGTAATTATTCAGAATAAATGTATATAATTTGCTTGAATAATAATTAAAAAATCCAGAAGCCAGTTGGCTCTGTTCAAAGTATATAACTTCTAATTATTTATAATAATAGTAGTCCTGAACCAGCTGATAATCGTAGTCTATGTGTATATATATAAATATATTCAAAAAATATTACTTGTTATAAAAAGGGTAAAACGTTCTCCAAACGGTACGACCCCGACAAGGGTCGAGGTTCTTTATAGGCAAACATTAACGTAGCTTCCTTTCAAATAGTAAGAAATACTGTCCGCAGGATAGTGAAAAAATTTCTTGCGGCGGCGATTAAAAAGAGAGCTAGTCAGGTCGTCGCAGGTGGCGTTCGGCGGTGGAGGCTGAAAGCAGATCGTCGCACGGTGAAGAGTGAAACAAATATTATTTTTACCAAACATACCGGTTATTGTCTAATATTGTTGATTATCCTCACAATAATATTGCTTTTCAAAATGAAAAATAAATGTGAAAGGACTGAGAGTCTTTCTCTCTCACCACATCGACCCTACTTAAATCAATGATTTTAACCCCAAATATTTTAAATTCGGTAATTTAGGCAAGACTATCTACATATATTAATTTGAAAAGATTGTTTGTAGGCCTAATCCGAGTGAGATCTCGAGTTTTACTGGACCTATATACACGCAGTTGGTACCAAATTAAAGGTAATTGTCTTTATATTTGCCAATTTTGCTTGGATTTCAGCTATTACATAACTAAATTTTCTAAAAACGAAAATTAAAATCTATTATAGCAATTTAATTTGGGGAAAAATTTTAAGCCTATTCCGAGTGATATCTGGAGTTCTATTTGACAGATTGATATGCGGTTTGTGTTAAATGAAAGGTAATTATTAACTATATATTTGCCCATTTGCCTTAAAATTGTGCTATTCCTTCATTAAATATTTAAAAAATGGAATTTAAAATATTTTCTATACATTAACATTGTTTTTACTGATCAACTTAATAGCACAGAACAGCACATGTTTTATTATCATAACATGGTTTGTTTATGTTGTAATTTACTTTATTTAAGCTAAGTTTAATTTTGATGTTGCTTAATGTACTTTATTGCAGAAGGTTATGTCTGATTCACATTTATTTCTTGAATGTATTAACCTGCATTACCATAGCAACCAATTGAATAAAATAACAGATAAAAGTGTTGAATTCGAACAGTTAAGTTAGGCCTAGACTGAACCAACAGATGTTTCAACACACAAACCAATAAAAACTTGCGTTATGGAATTTAAAAAAACTATGTTACATCCTAATTAAAAATAAATAAGACATATTATAATTAATTTAATAGTAGGCCTATTTATTTATAATATACGGTAATTGATAGTAAGTAACCAACGTTAACAGCAAATTTTAAAATATGAAACAATTATTTGTATGTCTAACTTTTAGGTTAGTTTTTTGATTAAGTGTAGACCTGAGCCTTACTTGTTCTATTAACCTTTATTATAACTGCTTTTATAAAATATACAAAATATTTTTATTTGAACCTTTGATATTATTTACCGTCTTAGTTTTGAGGTTATTATTAATCCTACACCTTTATTATAAATAAAACACAAAATCTATTTTTAGAAGGTTCCATCGGGGGTTGGCGGTCGGAGCACGCAGGGGTTTTCCCTAGTATTATTGTTAATTTTAAAATTGACTCGTCAGTGTGCCTATATTTTTAAATTAATAGAAGATCAAAGTTTTACGATTTGTAGGCCTAATACGTTTCGTATCTGTCTAGAATGCAGTAAACAGAAAGGATTGTAAAAGTACATAAATTTTAAACGATTTCTAATCTCAAAACCGATCATATAATATACAGAGTACAATATAAGTCCAAAAATTCCCCCCCAAAGCATTAACTTTGGGACAAGAGAAATAAATAAATGAGTAACTATTTTTTTGAGATTTTTCCTACGAGAATGGATTTAAAAAAAAATTCTACAAATATAAATGTAGGATGTTATTCTGCATATTTAGTTTTTTTACGCGACCTTAAGCTCGCTTGGTTCCCCCAAAATCGATCAAAACGTAAAATACCATAGAAGTACCCGGTTCAAAGCCATGTGGTGGATTCTACCGTGGGGTTGGCGTGCGAAGCACGCAATGCATTTTGTATTGAAGATAGTCCCAATATGCGGAATAGCGTGCGAACCATTTTGCAGCTATTCAGCACCGTCGTGAATAGACCTGTTTCCCCAAATTGTTGGTTGAAACACTAAAACATAGGCCTATAACTTAATTTTGGAAATTTGCTCAACTCATGTCAGCGGTTCAGCTGCGTGGTCGAATTATTTAGTATTCTACTCTTCCTAATGAATATCACTCACTCTATGCTTTGGGAAACATTATCCTGTTTGCTAGGAAACATATACTTATAATCAACAGAGCTGAGACAAAACCGATAATTCTCGGCCACTTAATAAAACAGACTTGACAATTCAGTTTGACAATTACTTTTTGGACTACTACGATAAAGTGAAATACCGGTACGTGGACAAATTATTGACATTAGAATTACTTGGATTGGTTATTTGACTGAGGCTTATAATAAGGGTTCTGCTGGAATGTACTTCTTGAAATAAAAAATAAAATCTGCTTACCGCTCCAATTTTCATAGCACAAAAGATAACCGAGTTATCGGTTAAAAACTCAGAACATAACTTCTTGGTATTCTATCTATATATTAAAAGAATTTATGAAAACTTGTGGCAGTCACACTGAAAAAACTCTAACCGTACTGCAAAGTTAAAATTAATGTTAACAGTTTTTCTGTCATGGTAACATTTATAATGTCATGGTTACTTTAGAGCTTGAAATATTTGCATTGCTGTAAAGTTGTTTTAATGTTGAGTTTTACTGTAAACTCTAATGTAGTAAAATGTCATAGTTAATTTAATATACGTAAAGGCGATGATTGTAGTCACTAAATTAGTTAATGTAACTATAAGGTAAATCTAACGTAATATAAATCTAAAAAACGGAATGAAAACAATATCTTAATATGTTCACAATGTTAGCTTACTTACAAGGCATAAAGGCGGTTATTTATGCAGTGAACTGGGTTACATCCGCTTTACATCCTTTAGACGGTAGCCTTTTCCTGTTTTAGAGTTACCCTGTCCACAATTACAGTTTCTCACGTTTTTACGAAATTCGAATTCAGTTTCTCTTCAGGACTCGGTAGACTAACAAGTAACAACAAAGACCACATCAAACAGCTATAACTAAACTGCTTCGTCGTCGATCTTCTTGTTTTTCAACATACATGGATCTTTATACATAGCCTACATGTAGAAGCTTTGTTGACGTCATGGGGATTTCAAAATTATATTACAATTTTTAAAGGTAAGTTCAGGTAAATACATACGTTAATACAGTATTATAATTAGATGCAGTAATTTTAAAAACTACCATAATAAATACGGTATATATTCAATGTTAAAATTTCATTACAGGTTATGGGAGGTTGCCTGAAGTTATACATAACTTTGTCATACTATTTTAAAGATATATAACTAATCTATTTTCTATATATTTTAAATTATTGTTTTAATAATCATTCTGGAAATATTTAAAATTCATTTTAGTAATCTATTTACACATAATTAGTTTATTAACAAATAATATACTTTCATTTCAAAAAATGAAATAGATATACTTGCCCTATCCAATATGGAGGAAATCCATGTAAAGGAACTTATTTTTTAGTACCTAACTTCCATTTAACTGATTTAACATTACTACATACAACTGCAGACAATTCATTCATATTATATCTTTTCAAGTAAAAATATAAGGCTCAAAGAAAGAAAATTAACAAAATAACATAATTGTTAATTTATATACGTCAGGCATTTCGCTAAAATATTTATTAATAACAACTACATCTTACAACAAATTAACGATTTGTTAAAAAAAATATTCTAAAAGATTCAGTTTGGTTGTTTAGCTGTTTAAAAATGTGTGAATGAATTTTTAATATGTAGGAGTGGTTTTTAAGAAGTAATTTTCCATTAAAGCCTCAGTTAGACTGCCAACGGCATCAGTCAATTAACATGAATTGTTTTAGGAATTTTTACATTTGAAATGACAGAGCCTTATTTTATTATTTTGTAAATATTTTGATGTTCTTCAAAAACCTAAAAATAGCATATACAAATATTTGGATAATGAATTTTTATTACTTTTATCAGAACTAATTATTCTGATATTTGAAATAATTTATGTATTTTAAATAATTTACGATGTTTACGAGTATTGATCAACCCTTGTTAACTAATTATTAAAACTAAGAATGTTTTTTACTAACAAAAACGTAACTTCAAACTAGCTTAACTACTACTCAAGATAATAAATATCCATCTTCGGTGGGAAATGTCGCAGTAATTAATTAAATTAAAAGTAATGAACTCATTATCAAATACGGTTGCTTTAAACATAAAATTTAGGTTAACATTTTTAAAAGTTGTAATTTAAAGCTTGAATTCTTTATTTTAAGATACAGTAAAAATGTTATGTCCTTAACTATGTAAATAACTACATACATTAATAACTATGTATATTATATAATATATTTTATAGTTATCTTACACTTAATTTTTATTTTTTCCAGAACTCTTACTATGTACCTCCTCTAACTGGAGGACCTCGACAGTTAGTATGCAGGGGAAAGCTTGTCGACAAATTTCGAAATAAAATATCGGAGTTAAGAAAAGCTGTTTCTGTTGTGACAAAAATAAATATTGTTACAATAAACATACTATATAGTAATTACAATCTTAACTAGTGTTAGAACTGTATTAGTATGAAGTTCACCACTACATCAACTAACCTTGCAAGGATGTTAGTTGTACCGAAACACACAGAGCAATTACTCTTTTGATTACAATATCTAATATGAGTGTAATATTTTGTAGATGTATTGCCTAATTTTATTATTTTTGTGACAATAACAACTAACTTACCAGTAAAGGAACACTACAATATTAAACACTCTACCTAATGTTATAACTACATTAGTTTATATTCACTACTACATTAACTAGCCTTGCGACATAGTTAGTAGTGCCTTAATGTCATAGAAACATTAGGCTTACTGTTGAACTTACATTTGCTGCTAAGTTAATAACATTGCTATAATATCAAGAGATCAACAGTAGCTTACTTTAACCGTAAAGCTAACTACACCCTGCTGACCCGTAAACAAATATTTCTTTTACCGCAACATTAATTGTGTTGCTGCAAGGATAGAGTTTTTTCAGTGCAGTACGGCCATTCTATCCGGCCGATTTCCTTATTTTTTTTTTAAATTGCAGGTAATCATTCACAGATATGTCATCAAGCATTACAAATCATGTATCTTTCGCCTTACAAACGTTATAATCAAATGCAAATTTCTGCTGTGTATTCCTTACGGGGTTTTTTTTTTGTTCTTTGTCCACTTTGCGTTCGTATACCATTCATCCGATTGCTTTTAAATTTTGCATAGTAACACAGGTTAACCCTGGGAAGGTTTTAGGCCATTTACCAAAGTCCTAGGACATTAGGGCTACGCCCCAGTGGCCCTCAAAGTTTCAATGTTAATCTTATGGAAGAAAGATTTCTTTTGATGTTATCAGGGGCACAAAAAACAGCTGTTAGTATGAAAAGCTTAAAACAGCTGATTTTGATCAACAACTGATTTGGATCAAAAACTGAATATAATTTTAGGTTAGCTGTTCGTATAAAAAACTTAGCAACACATCATGTTTGTTTACTTTCATTACCATAGCAACATTACTTAGAAAATTTGAAGAGTATTACCTTTTTGAGGTTACATTGACAAACTAAAAACAAACACAAACAAAAATCAACGAAAAATGCTAACTATATTTTAATTCAATTCAAACATTGGTTGTTACAAATCTATTATGTATAAAACAGCTAATTTGGATCAAAAACTGAACATAATCATTCACAGATATGTCAAGTCTTATATTATTATCATCCGTTCAGCCGCTATTCACCCGAGAAGGAGCTCCGGTGTACAATCCTTCAAATTTCCCATGTTAATCTTATGGAGATAATGTTTAATGAGTTTGAGTCAGCTGCCAAATAAAACAGCTGATTTATGATCGGTCACCTATGTACAAACGAGCCAAAGATTAACAAGATTCTTTATCGAATTTTCCACCTGTGAGCTAAGCGAAGCAGCCATCTGAGGCCGGGGTTGGGACGCGGAGCGTCCAGGGGCAGAGCCCCTAGTATTATATTAAAACACAAAATTAAAAATCTTTTTGGAACGTGTGAGACTTCCACTGGACCGATTTACACGCGGGTAGTGTCAAATGAAAGGGAATAACCCATATATATAAACATTTTACCTTAGATTTTGGTATCTGGTCAGTAACCATTTAAAAACCGAGAATAAAAGTTTTCTTATGGCAATTTAACATGGGGTAAAATTTCAACTTTGCACTTCTTTGAAGAGTTCACTTGAAGTTTCAACTGAACAGTTTTACACGCGGTTTGTTTTAAATGACAGATCAATCATTATATATTTAACTAGGGGAGACCCCTGCGTGCTCCGCACGCCAACCCCCAATGTAACCTTCTAAAAACATATGTTATGTTTTATTTATAATAAAGGTGTAGGATTAATGATAACCTCAAAACTAAGATGGTAACTAATGTCAAATGTTCAAATTAAATTATTTCTTATATTTTATAACAGCAGTTATAATAATGGTTAAAAGAAACAGCAAGGCTCAGGTCTACACTTAAAACCCCTAACCTAAAAGCTAGAAATACATCAATAATTGCTTCAAATTTTGAAATCAGCTGTTAATGGAAATATTGGAGCTAACAGCTATATTATCTGTTATTAATTGGTTGCTATGGTAATAAATGTAAATAAATGTGTTGATTTATCATTCTGGGCCTAACCTAAGAATTTTTACCGACTAAATTTACAAATATTGGAATAAAAAAAGGTTTTTATCGAAATGAATTATAGCCTATGTTACTCAGGGATAGTGTAGCTTTTTATTAGTAAAACTGTTTTTTTCAATCGGTTCAGTAGTGCCAGAGATTACCCCCTACATACAAACAAACAAACAAACAAACACACAAACAAACAAACAAACTTTACCTCTTTATAATATGAGTATAGATGAATTCATTTTCAGTATCCAGGTCACTGATTTATTAAAAATAAAGTTTCTTACCTTCTTTTCTTCCGTCACGTGACCTCTTCTTTATATTATACTAGCTGACCCGGCAATGCTTTGCTATTGCTTAGTTTGAAACTTTGAAAGCCTGTAATTCGTATCCCTGAGGATCGATGTAAATTATAATGGGATTCTGCTCATTGCTTGATTTACCTAACCTAAAATTATATTCATTTTTTTATCCAAATCAGTTGTTGATCAAAATCAGCTGTTGATCAAAATCAGCTGTTTTAAGCTTTTCATACGAACAGCTGTTTCTGATAAAATCAAAAGAAATATTTCTTCTTCTTCCTTTATATTGACCTTCCATAAGATTAACATTGAAACTTTAAGGGCCACTGAGGCGTAGCCCTAGTGTCCTAGGACTTTGGTAAATGGCTTAAAACCTTCCCAGGGTTAACCTGTGTTACTATGCAAAATTTCAAAGCAATCGGATGGACGGTTTGGTAACGCATAACGGACAAACAAACGGACATACATTGAATTTTATATATATAGATAAAGAATATAAAGAAGAGGTCACGTGACGGAAGAAAAGAAGGTAAGAAACTTTATTTTTAATTATATATTTGCACAATTTACTTACATTTTTTAAAAAACTTCATTTAGAATGTAATAAAAGAAATTTTTAAAACGTATTTTATCATCACTTTAAGTTTTCCTAACCAGCTGATTTTTAAAACACGTGATTGTGCATCTAAGAACAGACAATTGTAGCAAAAGGAATCAGCTGGCTTAGAGAAAATCATTAGTGGGCAGTATCTTTCAACGAACAAATTCACAGGATCAAGTTGGACGTTAAACACATAGTGCCTAACAGCTGAAATACCAATAAATAAGCAACATTATGAAAAACTAAAAAACGACAATTGAAAGATGAAACTTATATCATTCAAAAATGTGCACAAAAACATAAATCATGTGTGTATGTTGCCGTTAAGGCAGGTCAAATAAACTAAACATAATTTTAGGTTTGGCCTAGACTGATAAAACAACTTCTTGAATTTATTTACATTCATTACCATAGCAACCAATTGAATAAAATAACAGATAAAACAGTTGATTCGGATGTCCAGCTTTTAGTACAAAATAATCTTATCTTCTAAAGCGAGAGATAATAATTGTTTGTCTGCTAAATGGATCTGGAATCTCCGTCTAAGGATTTTTCATTTTTTGATTTTATATGGGGCTTTTGGCCACGAGAAATCGGTTGGAAATGGTCACCAGTCTGGGAAAATTCGTTTTCTACGACTTTTTATTAAATTAAAAAGTGAAATTTGTCCATTTTAAACAATACAAAGCACAGCTGATGCAAATGTTTTAAATGCCATTACAATAATCATCTGCTTTCTTTTAAACTGTATATTTTATTAGAGGTAAGCCTAATGTTGTATCTATTTATAGTTACCATGGCAACGAATACTTCTGCTAAATAAACATACCCTTTATTTAGTTGTTTAATGTTATAGGCCTAACCTAAATTAACTGTTTGTATATTTTTAAATGTTCAATAATTATTGAAATCATAGCCCTGCTTATAATCGAGCTTTAGCTCGGTCTCCTGGTACTAATATTTAAGTTAGGCCAATAATGAACCAACCATGTTTCGACACACACAAACCAATAAAAACTTGCTTTAAAGAATTTAAAAATGGGATAAAACTATATTACATTATAATTCAAAATAAGTAAGACATATAGTAGGCCTATTTATTGATAATGTACGGTAATTGATAGTGAGTAACTTTTTGGTTAGGTTTTTGATTAAGTGTACACCTGAGCCTTACTGGTTCTTTTAACCTTTATTATAACTGTTGTTATAAAATATACGAAGTAATTTGATTTCAACATTTACATTATTTACCATCTAAGTTTTGAGGTTGTTATTAATCCAACACCTTTATTATAAATAAAACATAACATATGATTTTAGAAGGTTCCATCGGAGGTTGGCGTGCGGAGCACGCAGGGGTCTCCCAAAGTTGTCTATAACAATAAAGAAACAACAACAATAGCACAGAAAGAAATTACTTTTTATTTTTTTACTCGGTTATCTTTTAAACTACGCAAAAGTTAAAAAATCAGTTTAATTGTTATCAATAATTTATCTTTTTTTCTTAATTTTTTTTATAGTTAGAGGTTTTAGAAATATTTGACACCAACATTTTTAAATGGCCGCCATTTGTAAGAGTATGCAAAGGAAGTTTACCTTTTTTTTTGTACAGTTGTAAAAGGTTACCTAACAAATAGCTCTTAAAATCTTTACCTTTCCATGTGTAATACGTACTGTTAATTGGAAGTTAGAGAGTGTTGTTATACAATTTATATATTCAGTTCGGGTTTAGTTATATCCTCTACTAATAACAAATAAAGTCGATTGTTCGATTCTTTTACCTCTCTCTCTCTATCTCTTCTTCGTCTCTACTTCCCATCTAAAAATGATTTGTAGTGATCACGTGACCGAGACGTGTAATAGGGTTTTGCTAGCATGCACTCCTTGAAGAAAATGCTTACCGCACCAAACTAGAGCATTCCTAGTAAAATCCTTAATATTTTCTTACTTGCAAATAAATCTTTTGCCAGTCGTGTCCAGTATTCTAAATTACTTGACTTTCTTGTTGAGTAAAACGGATCAAGTGTAATTGCCTTGTGGTGTGATGTAGTATATATATACATATATGCATATATTTCGTAATTTCCATAATGCCTTACGCTTTGTAATAAATTTTATAACTGTAGTACTTACGTCAAGTAGCAATCTTGTATTTTGTATTTATTAATAATTCATTATAGCTGCTTCGGTATAACATATACCATCATTAGACGAAGAAACGCATACACACACATAAATAAACATAAAAAATTTGGTACTGCAGAACTATCACCAGAATAGAACCTAAACACAATTCCAAGATATTCAGGAAACCTACCCAAACAAACCACACCATTTCATTCCACATCTAACCACCAAAATCCAATAAAAATGCTGCTTTTTACATTTATGTGCACAGAGCACTCTCAATACCCATGAGCTTAATATAATTAAACAAATGGCAATAGTTAATGGTTACAAAGCTAACATTGTGGACAATTGTGTTCCTAAACATAAATTGAAAACCTTAAGAAACCAAAAACCCCTGAACACAGTACAAATTTCACCCAAACCAAAAATTGTGTCCATGAAATTTAGCAACTACCTCGAACATCTTATCCGTAACCTTTTTAGGGAAATTAGGATGAACGATAGCACACCGAACTTCATTAAAGCTTAAGGCTCGGCTCCCTAAATTCAAAACGGCGAAGTTGGCAAACAATTTCGAAGTTAAATAAACTAAACATACCTTCACTATTAAGCATATTTTTTTGTTATTTTCGTCAATAAACGAAAGCTGTATTTTTTCTTTTTTTTCTTAAAGTAAAATAGATTGTGGATGTTGATTGCTAAGGTTTTTTGCAATATCTCTTTTTGCAACTGAATAAAAAATTAATAAAGTTTTCTATTTTTTACTATTTATATCATACGTTTATGAAAACAATAAAACGGGGTTTGAAAATGTATTCAGCAATCAACTTAAAATGTATTCAGCTTATGACAGTACTTAAAAATGAAACCAAATTTTTCAATGTATTTCACGAATTAACGGGAAAAATTAATTATTCTGTAGCATTGCTCTTATGGGAATCAGATTCAATATGACTGACAGGGTAGCCTCCCCTTAAGCCAAATCTTTAATTCTAACATCAATATTGTTCCCAACGATCCACTTACAAAATGTGGTATATACAAATTGCATTGTGACAATTGCAGTAAACAATATATTGGTCAAACTGGAAGGAGCTTTAAAACCAGGTATAAAGAACGTTCACCGCAAAATAATCTATCAAAAATAAACTTTAATTATGCCGAACACCTGATAGACGACGACCATAAATACACGGACATCGCTAGTAATCTGCAAGCAGTATTTATTTAGTGACTAATGATTTTGAGTGATTTATTAGTGTATGCACTCTACATAAAATTCTAAGAATAATTCAATATGTAAGGGATAATTAATATAATAATAATTTTAATATTATAATAACATATTATAATATATTATGTATCGTCTATTCCCTCTCCACGCGCTTACTTGTCTATATTATATACTATTAGCTGACAGGACAATGTTCGCTATTGCAATAATATGGTTACCTACAGCAAATGTTACATCTTAAAGTATTTTAGCTGACAGTGTTTTTTTTACCGCTTGTCTATGTGCTTTTACGCGATTTGTATTAGAAAAACGCTTTCGTATGTTTTTTTTTTTTTTTTTGGTATTTGTTCTGGATGCGACCGAACTGCATCAGATGATGATGTACACTGTTCTGATAGGGTTGGAAGTTGAGAAATTTTGAGACCATCGTGTGAAACCTGTGATTGGGAAGCTGACTGTATTTCCTTTACACTAATAACCATTGAGTTGTCAGGTAAAGAAGTTGTGAGAGGATTGAGATCATCAAAGTGGCCTCTCGTCAGTCCCCCAGTAAACTTTAGCCCCCCTACTCCAACAATCGGTTCGTCAAAACTCTCCCACAACAAATAAACATATCTGTACACCAGAAATTCATAAAAAATATTACGGATGCTGTTTCAATTTCACAGGAGGTTCTAAAAGTTACCGGTTTGCTCATACCCGCGATATATTCTTTTTTGTTGAATAAATATATCCTGTTACTTTTAAAGTATATGGTTTGAACCTGCGCCAAATGTTTGAAACATGATTAACATCTCTGGTCCTTACCTCAAACCCCAATGAATCGTGACATGTACAAATAAAGCCAAAGAGTAGAATAACTGAATAAACATTGGCCATCTGGCCTAGAAGAAAATACTCTGTGAGGAATAGATACTCCATTAACGTGTATGACCTCCATTGTTGTAATATGAAGCTAAATTTTGAAGCTAAATATAAAATTTTGTCCAAACTTACTTCAGTTAGACAAAAATCAATCTTCTTTACAAAACTTAAACGCACAAATATAATAATTATTATAATTAATTATCCCTTACATATTGAATTATTCTTAGAATTCTATGTAGAGTGCATACACTAATACCTCACTCAAAATCATTAGTCATTAAATAAATAATGCGTACATTATAATGATCACTATTTTTTCCATACTTATTATAATATATTAATATTATAATAATTATAATAACGTATTTTTATATACTATGTATCATATATTCCCTCTCCACGCGCTTACTTGTCTATATATACTATGTATCGCCTATTCCCTCTTCACGCTCTGGCTTGTGTCTACGCAAAAAGTTTGCGTGATGCGAGATTTCAGAAACATAGTCAAGCGAAAGTGCCCAACGGGCCAATAGAAGTTATCACTTCAAAAGTACACAACACATAATTTATAGCGTGACATGGATTAAGCCGGTGTCAGAGTGTAATTGTACCGCCTATGGAATTTTTACCCCGCGGTAAAAATACTCTAGTATATTTTTACCCCCCGGTAAAAATACTCTAGTATATTTTTACCCCCCGGTAAAAATACACTAGTGTATATTTACCCCCTGATTTTCGTCTTAATAGAACTACTACGACAAAGGGAGGTAAATATTTCCTAGTGTATTTTTACCCCCCACTGATTATTAGCGAACCAAAGCATGTGCGACATGGGGGTAAATATTTCCTAGTGTATTTTTACCCCCCACTGCTTATTTGTTAACTAAGACATGTCCGACATGGGGGTAAAAATATCCTAGTGTATTTTTACCCCCCACTGATTATTAGCGAACCAAAGCATGTGCGACATGGGGGTAAATATTTCCTAGTGTATTTTTACCCCCCAGTGCTTATTTG
>JAGFPH010001829.1:201591-214177 GCA_018207615.1 Philaenus spumarius
ATAAGTAAGAACTTACATGTTTGTTACATGTTTTATTGCCTTTAAAATTGTTGAAGTGACAACCGTTGGCCCGTTGTTGATTGACCCGTTGGGCACTTTCGCTTTACTATATTTCTGAAATCTCGCGTCACGCAATCTTTTTGCGTAGACATAACTCAGAGCGTGGAGAGGTGATACATAGTATATATAGACAAGTAAGCGCGTGGAGAGGGAATAGACGATACATATTATATAATTATACGTTATTAGAATTATTATAATATTAATATATTATATTAAGTATGCGAAAATAGTGACCATTATAATGTAAGCATTATTTATTTAGTGACTAATGATTTTGAGTGAGGTATTAGTGCACTCTACATAGAATTCTAAGAATAATTAAATATGTAAGGGATAAATATAATAATACCGGTAGTAATAATTATAATTATATATTTGTGCGTTTTAAGTTTTGTAAACATGATTGATTTTTGTCTAACTGAAGTAACTTTTGACAAAATTTTACATTTTGTACATTTTGACAAAGTAATATTTTACATTCTTTCATTTGACTGTAAGTTATTATTGTTCACTTAAGTATAAAATTTAGCCTCATATTACAACAATGGAGGGCATAGGCCTACGTTAAAAGTAACAGGAGATATTTATTCATCAAAAACAGAATATATCGCGGATATGAGCAACCTCCTGTGAAATTCAAGCAGCATCGAAATATGTTTTATGAATTTCAGGTGTACAGAGGTGGTTATTTGTTGTGGAAGAGTATTGGCGAACCGATTGAGGGAGTAGGGAGGCTAAGGTTTACTGGGGAACTGACGAAAGGCCACTTTGATGTTCTCATTCCTCTCACACCTTCTTCACCTGACATCTCAATGGATATTAGTGTGTAGGAAATACAGTCAGCTTACCAATCCCAGGTTTCAGACGATGGTCTTCAAATTTCTCAACTTCCAACGTTATCAGAACAGTGTACATCATCATCTGATGCAGTTTGGTCGCATCCAGAACAAATACCAAAAAACGAGGAAAAAATACGAAAGCTTTTTTCTAATACAAATCGCGTAAAAGCACATAGGCAAGCGGCAAAAAACCACTGTCTTAAAATACACACAGAATCGGCTAAAATACTTTAAGATAAACATTTATTGTAGGTAACAATATTAATGCAATGACGAACATTGTCCTGTCAGCTAATAGTATATACAGACAAGTAAGTGCGTGAAGAGGAAATATACGATACATAATATATTCTAATACACACAGAATCAGCTAAAATAGTTTAAGATGTATCATTTGCTGTAAGTAAAGATACTATTGCAATAGCGAAGAATTGTCCTGTCAGCTAATAGTATAATATATAGAGAAGTAAGCGCGTGGAGAGGGAATGACGATACTTTATTATAATATATAATACGTTATTATAATAATTATCCCTTACATATTGAATTATTCTTACAATTCTATGTAGAGGACATACACTAATAACTCACTCAAAATCATTAGTCATTAAATAAATAATTATTTTTCGCTTACTTATTATAATTATAATATTATTACATAATAATATTATAATTAAAATAATATTACAATATTATAATATTATATTTTATATTATAATATTATGTATGATATTATTTTTTTACAATATTCTTTTATAAATTACAATACTTGTGTAATTTGTTGACCTGTATTCTCCTCTAAAATTAATACTGATAAAAATATAAATCAGTCATAGAAGTTATCACTTCCAACGTGTGGTCTTAAGCACACCCAATGTTTTTTTTTTAATTTATAGTCTTTAGTCTGTATGTTAGGCCCACTTCTTAAAACGACCCAAGGAAATTGATTCTTATCTGTTATCATTTGGCCTTAGCTCTTGTCTGCTTAGTGTGTATGTTTGGTCTGATTAGGCATAACGCTGATACATTGACAGTTTGGATATCAGTTCGTCTATATTATAAATTAGTGATTTCTGTACTACCCAACTTAAATAATAAAATAACAAAACCTCCGCTGAAAAACCATACCCTTACTACAGTTGACTCATGTTGACATACAGATCTAGTAGAAATAAAATGTGTGGTTTCTGGTTTTCCATAAAGATATTGGGTTTTCTATTTCAATGAACTTTTCGCAAATGTAACCACTAAAAATGGTAATTTAAAAACATGTTGAACTTAGTTCTTAAAATAGGACGGCTAGCTGAGACAAATTTCCCTTCATCTCATTTTGGCGATATAGCCCAGGCAGCGGGAAGTTAAAAATTAAGTTACCTGGAAAAATGCAGGATAGATGAAACTTGGTAATATAGTACATTTTGGTATCCTAAAAATCATACTAAGTTTGCGACACCCACCACTTTGAGCTTACGCCGCTACCTTGGAAAACGGTGGACAAATTCCAAAAGTTTCGCATACAAATTATAGAGAATTGTATTCTCTAAAACTTTTGTTTCTAAATTTTGTGTGTGAAATAAATAGTTTTTGAGTTAAGTGCCATCTTATGTGTTGTGTATTTATAAAAACTGCATGAATAACTTAAATTGATGAATTATTTATTATAATTTGTATTATATTATTGAACTATTATTGCTATTATTTGTTTTGTAACTGCAGTTCGAACAATACGTAAACGTTCTAGAGATTCGTAATTAAGTATAATTTTGATATTGAATTTAACAGCCATTGATATCCACAGTGACTTTAAGGGTAGCACATAGGTATGTAAAATACAAAAACTATCAGGAAATGAGCTTTTGTGCATTTTTTATAAATAAATAAATTAGGACTTTTTGGGAGGTTTCATTGATATTATAAATAATAGCGCATTCATGCAGTTTTTATAAATACACAACACATAAGATTTCTCTTAAAAGTAAAAAAAAATTATTTCACACAAAATATTTAAAACAAATGATTTAGAGAATTCAATTCTCTATAATTTGTATACGAAACTTTTGGAATTTGGCCACCATTTTCCAAGATGGTGGCGTGAGCTCAAAGTGGTAAGCAGGGGCGGATACAGGGTTTCATTTTGGGAGGGGTCATAAGAAGTCGAAAACAACATTACCAAGAATTTAACAACAACGGGTCCTGGGAATTAAAACATATGGAATATGTTTAAAACATATTAAACTCTATTGAATAGTTGTTTAATGCATTTCTAGGCCATACATATTTTCTTGAAAGAGCAAGAGTTTCTTGCAGATTAAATAATAAAATAAACTATAATTATTGAAGAGTCATGAACAGGAACGGTACTAAAATCATAACTTTACAACACGATCATTAAATCCACTTTGTTTCACTAAATATAAAACAACGTAACACAAGCTTTCACTTATTGAAGTCATACAGTTCCATAAGGCGGCGCGCTCCGTAAACAATTTTAGCCCAACCAATAGAGATTTTTTATTGTTATTGAATAGCAAGCGACATCCACAGTGGCTTTAAGGGTAGCACATAGGTGTATAACATACACAAAATATCAGGCAAAGAAATTTTTTATAAACAAAAGTAACAATAAATTTGGACTTTTTGGGTTGTTCGTTGATATTATACAAATGCATGCAAGGATTACGATACTTCCAACGGAACATTTGTAGGGAATTACAAAACCCTACAAAATGGTTTTTGAAAACCTCGATCGGACCATTTCTTACCGAGAAAAGTCGGAAAACGCTTAAAAATTACTATTTTTCAGAAGTTGATATCTTTGTTCATTTACAATATTTAGGTCAGATCTTTTGGACAATTATTGTTTAGTATGTGTACTTCAGACAGACGGAAGATGAAATTTGTCGCAGTAATATTTTTTGCACAATTGCAGTGTAAACAATTTAGGCCATTATCTCGCATAATGCGGAGGAGAACAGAACGGTAGGCTTCGCGCATCAAACTGCTGTTTCCGTCACTACCGCCTTCTGGCAAATTTACCATCGGCGTCGGCCGCAAATTTACGCATTTCGCGCTATGTTCTGAAGCACTTTTATTATACTTTATCAGCCTTATTAAAAAATGTCAGATATAGGCTACGAATTGTAGATTTTAAGGTCAACTTTCAGAATCCGTTTGGTAAATTTAAAACGGGCCACTCATGTTAATAGGGCGCATTATGCAAGATAATGGCCTACATTTTTTATATTGAAATTGTGCAAAAACTATTAATGCGACAAATTTAATCTTCTTACTGTTTGAAGAACACATGATAAACAATAATTTTCTGTAAAATCTGCCATTAATATTGTAAATTAACAAAAGATATGAACTTTTAAAAAATTATTTTTTTTAGCGTTTTTCCGACTTTTCTTATTGAAAAATAGTCCAAACAGGGTCTATAAAAAACAATTTTTTGGAAGTATCGTGATCCATTCATAATTTTTTATAATATTAACGAAAAACCCAAAAGCCCTAATTTATTGCAGTTTTTGTTTATACAAAATGCGCAAAAACTCCT
This sequence comes from Philaenus spumarius, assembly GCA_018207615.1. Taxonomy (NCBI): domain Eukaryota; kingdom Metazoa; phylum Arthropoda; class Insecta; order Hemiptera; family Aphrophoridae; genus Philaenus; species Philaenus spumarius. The sequence continues at coordinate 206,050 of JAGFPH010001829.1, forward strand.
TGCCTGATAGTTTATGTTTTTTACATACCATTGTGCTACCCTTAAAGTCACTGTTGATGTCTCTTGCTGTTAAATTCAATAACAAAATTAGACTTCTTTTTGCTCTATAAGATGTGCTAAATGCGCTAAGACAATCGGTGCATTAGTACATATTTCACAGACAATACCTATAGCTGTAGCCCATGAACAGTAAATCAGGTTTTCCTTATATCAAACGAAAATATAGAATTTACTCTAAAATCCAAATAAACATCAATGTACAAGTATATCGATTTGTACCTACTACATATATCGATTACAAAATATGCTAGCTCATTGCTTGAAAAACTGTCAAATCTTAATTAATAGTTTATAGAAAACTTCATATATCTAAGAAATTGTGAGACTAACGAACGATTGGAAGGAAATGTTAGAAAGTTCAAATCTTGACGAATCCAAAGGTGACCTTATATTATTTTCAAAACAAGTCTGTCTAACGATTATAAGCCTTAGAAAAATGAAAAGTTTTGTGTCTTTTTTTTTCTGTTTCTCGCGCGGAGTCATCTTTTTTAGACAATTACAAACGATGATTACATAATATGTGAATATACGTTTTAGAACAAATTTGTAAATACAAAAATTTATGTTTTTTGTTTTATTGAGATTGAATGATTTATAGTGGGTGAAATATTCAACACAATCAGACGATACAATAATGCTGCCTGCCACTTGCTTGGCTGGCTGAGACAACAGCATAGTGTTATTTGGCGCTTGTAGGGTTAAATCAAACATATAAATCAAGCCTTAAAAAATGTTTTGGGGGGGGGGTCATGACCCCCATGACCCTCCCCCTGTATCCGCGCCTGGTGGTAAGTATTGCAAACTTAGTATGTTTTTTAGGATGACAAAATGTACTACATTACCAAGTTTCATTTATCCCGCATTTTTTTCAGGTAACTTAATTTTTAACTTCCTGCTGCCTGGGCTTTATTGATAAAAGTACCTGCTGCTAATATTGATCGATCAATATAAATCTTTTTATTGAAAGGAAGAGGACGAACAATACACTTTGAAGCATAGCGTGTCCAAAACAGTATATAGAACTCTCAAGAGACTCTTAACTCATTAAACCGTATAGCCCTGAAAGTGTATTGTCTCTCCTTGACCAATAGTTAAGTGGAAAATTCTTTCACATCGGTCATTTATAAAACTATTAAAATTTATACAATTGTACATTATTATTAATTAGGTATATATATATTTTTTTTAATGCCTATTACATATTCATTTTTTTGGTGCCAAGTCACACATAATCTATACTTACAAAAGCCAAATACCATTGACTCATCACAGTTTCTCCAAAACCAAGAGGCCTACAAAAATTAAATTTGGCACTAATACTCTTTATAGGCTCTAGACGCGCACTAAGAAAGGGGTTTTGGGGGGTCAAAGTTACTAAATCACGATTTCTCAAAACCTACCGAACGGATTGGAATGAAATTTGGTATGTAGGTTCCTCTAGGGCCATACATGCTCGCTAAGAAAGGGTTTTAAAAAATTCGAAATTTTAGTGGGGTTTTGGGGGGTTAAAGTTACAAAATCACGATTTCTCTAAAACCATCGAACGGATTGGAATGAAATTTGAAATTTGGTATGTAGCTTCTTCTAGGGCTATAGGTGCTCGCTAAGAAATTTTTTCAAAATTCGACATTTTAGGGGAGATTTGGGGGGTAAAAGTTACTACAAAAAAACATCGAACGGATTGGAATGAAATTTGGTATGTAGCTTCCTCTAGGGCCCTAGGTACTCGCTAAGAAAGGGTTTTAAATAATTCGAAATTTTAGGGGGTTTGGGGGGGTCAAAGTTACTAAAAGGAAACACCGAACGGATTTGAATGAAATATATTATGTAGCTTCCTCTAGGGCCCTAGGTGCTCGTTAAGAAAGAGTTTTTAAAAAAATCGAAATTTTAGTGGAGGTTTGGGGGGGTCAAAGTTACTAAAAATCCCCATAAGAAATACATAGTGTAATATATTTATTAATATAATATATTTTTTGTTAATATACATTCAACTTTGATTTGTCTATCCGTGCAAAGCTGGGTCGGGCCAGCAAGTATAATATATTAATGACCTTGTAGGTCCGTCTTGTGACTTCAATTGGGTTGATTTTTGAGTAGGGTACTCCGACAGACATGACTGAGTGCACTACGGTGTCAGACACGTTGTTATTTGTTTGTGTTAGTGTATGTGTTGTGTGTGTTTTTTAATGTTTGACGAGCTCCTCTGAGTGAATAAATATTATCTGATTATGGGGTCAAGACAACTAAACTAGTCACGAATCAACTCAATTGAAGTCACAAGCCGAACCTACAAGGTAATTAGTATATTATACCTATTACAGCCGTTAACATGGAGCGAACTTCGTGTAATATTACTAACTAGTTTATGTACCTATATTCATGGTTCACAACTATCTTCGACTCAAAAGCAAATAATGTATCTTTATTTACATTTACTGCGTAATTTTGGACATATTGTTTCCATTCTGATACAAAATATATAAATAAATATGGAAAATCTCGGTCGAGTTCGATGAAGGGCAAATTGGACTAAATTGGTTGAAATTGTGGAGGGGTTTGAAAACCCAGCTTAGTACGATAAATGATTCGGCCTTTTAAAGTTAATGGAGGGGGGCTTAAGTGCTACCCTCTAATAGTAGCACCAAAAGCTTTTGTTTAGTTGGTATTTTGATAACAAGTACCATTAGAACAAGGTGTGACGAAATAGGGGTAAAGGACATACACCGTTTTCTTAATAGGCTAGGCACAATATCAAATCAGTTTAAAGTTATTGTAAACCTTTTAAACAGTCATACTAGTAGTTCTGTGAACAGTAGACCTCGCTCGTTGAAATAACAAATGTGGTTTTGAGGTTAGGTTAAAAATAGTGTGCCAGTAAGGCAGTAAGCAGAAGGTTTAGCCAGTGAAACATTATTTTGGAATTCCCGCGATTCCGGGGTTTCTAGTTCTCGTATTTTTTTCTTTTCTTGAGCTTTAACTGCTAAAGATTTTTTTAGGGGGCATTGTCTTTTATTTATGTTAATAATGCGTAAGGTAGCTAAAAATATCGCGTTATTGAGGGAAAACATACAGTTAAATATTTGGATACTTAAATAACTAAAATTTAACAATGTTTTTACTGTTCCACATCATCTTCCAATATTAGAAATAATGAAAACAAACGATATTAAAGCGTCGTGATAGTGATCTCAACCCATGTATCAACACTTCCCACGCTGTCCAACGGTCATTTTTTGTATGTCCTTTATCGCCGAGAGGTTTCATTTGTTTCATCTCATTTTGTAATTCAAGTCAAATACTTTTATGAAAATAATAATAATTTACAAGTATACAGTTAAATTCTTTATTTTATTCTCTACACTTTCTTATAATAATATGTAATTTTTGGGCAAAAGATATATTCCTAAATTACTATTCAAAATAGGCCGAGTTTTGTTAGCAGTCTTGTAGTAGGATCATAAAAACTGGTGTTTTCAAAATAAGAAATTTGAAGTTAATAAATATTTTTATAATTTTCATACAGTTCTATTTAGAACTAAATTACGAATTTTGTTACATTTATGAAAAAAATTACAAACATTTTTACTACGTTTTGTGCAGGCCTAAAATTGAACTTTTCCTTTCGTTACTGAACATGCAAGTTTCTTTAGCTAATAACGTCACCTTGGCTACAGTAAAGACTTTGCCGAGCGTACTGGATGACTGTCCTAAATATTACATAGGACAGACCAGTCGTTCGTTTGGTAAGAGATTTTTAACATTTGCCGATATCTAAACATAACCTATAAAATCCAATTTGTTGATATCTAGTTCATTTCAAAAACCCTTAACTGAAAATTTTCAAACTTTCGGGAAACTAAAAAACCTTATTACGTCAAAAATTATGTTTAGTGCAATATTTTTCACTTGAAACTATGTAAGGTTTGAAGCATTTTACTAGCATTTTTAAATGTGAACAAAATTATTTCTACAAAATACAAAAATTTCACTTTGGGGTTTCTGCAATAAACACTTTTAACAATCCTAGTTTTTTTGTTTTTACTATTTTAAGACGTTTATGTTGTTAAGGCTCGGCTCCCTACATTCAAAACGGCGAAGTTGGGTACCAATTTCAATGTTAAATAACCAAAACATACATTCACTATTAAGCATATTTTTGTGTTGTTTTTGTCAAAAAACAAAAGCTGTATTTTTTTCTTAAAGTAAAATAGATTATGGGTGGTTGATTGCTAAGGTTTTTTTGCAATATCTGAGTAATAAATTAATAAAGTTTACTATTTATATCATATGTTTATGAAAACAATAAAACTGTTTTTGAAAATGTATTCAGCAATCAACATCCGCATATGACACTACTTCTAAATGAAACCAAATTTATAAATTTATTCCATGAATTAACAGACAAAAATTACTTATTCTGTAGCATTGCTCTTATGGGAATCAGATTCAATATGGCGGACAGGGTATATATCAAGTTAAGTCGTAGGCCCATATATCCCAGAAAATAGATTTTCTTATATGTATGTTTTTCTTAGGCCTATAACCTATATTCTTACAACCTATTTAAAGTAATTACATGTTTCTGATAATTATTTACTGATTTATAAGTGATTTTGTAAGGTTACAACACATCTAAAATACCAGGTCAGGCATTATAATTATGTTTAAACGTGAAATTGAAGTAGACCTAGGCCTAGCAATGAAAAGCTTTTACAAAAATAAATTAAAACTAAAATTATTACTTTTTGTTAAATAACACGACTTCCATAGTCCAATAGTTTACTGGAACAACTAAGGGTCAATTTAATTGTACATTTTTAAAACAAAAATTAACTTGGTAAGTTTCGTGCATCAGGATAAAACTGCAAAACCTAAATTTTCACTGTCCGGTAGATTCAAAGGATAAATATAAATACTAATATGATAACAGCAGGAAGGCATGTAGTAAATTTACTCCTATCAACTAAATTTTAAACATTTTAACAAATCCCACACACACAACCACCCACACACCCACAGTATGATTACAAAGACTATTGGAAGGAATCCGTATTTGAAATACAAATATTCTGTTGCAGGCTACATTGGTTAAATACACTCGTAAATCTACCGTAGGTTTATTTAAAAAGTTGATTAGGTGTATATTTTTTATATGTAGGCCTACTTATGTTTACTTTCTATAGGTTAGTAGATTTAAAAAATCTTAATACAAATTATTTTTACTTAAGCTAGTTAAACAAAAAGAAAAAGCTCATTCTAAGTGTAATTTGACGGTAGTTCTTTAAAACAATGGTTTGTCCAGTCCAATAAAACACTTCAGATCGTGTTAAACCGATTGCGATTAAACACAGAACTTCGTACAATAAAACAATTTTATAATACTAATTTGGTTGCAAAATACACTCAAAGAACATAACCTCAAATATCTACACCGAGTCCAAGGAGATGACTAATTTATTGTTGAGGAGTCTCTCATTGTTGCGAAACTTTTGATACGCTTAATTCAAGATATAAGAAATAGATAAGGCTGTGGCTAAGTAGACAGCAATCTTTGTTAGCAGTTTTGTGCATAGGCAATAGAGTGCGTTACTGATCATTCATAAGATTGTGTGTATTGTAAAATGTAAACAAAACAAAAAATATTATGTAGCCTTTCGGTTAGTACACTGACATTTGATTGCTTATTAAGTTTACTTCAATTTAACAGTTGCTTGTTTCATACACGTAATAACGCACAAACACAAAATACTTCTAACTTTTAATTAGGATACAAAGTTTAGGTTAACACCAAATAAATCTTGGGTTGTTTACTTTTACTACAGTATTGATGTATATATACAGGGTGTAAAAAAACCTTTCAGGACTTTGGGATATGATTCCTCATACAAAAACGAAGACATGTCCTAAAACCTTTACTTTTCCGTCTATCTGTCTGTATGTGTTTTTTACATAATACGTTATATCTTAAGAACCTCTGAAGATATTAACTTCAAACTTGGTACATGTATTGCATCTAATAAGACCCATTTTTGTAAGAAATATCAAGTTTATAACTTATACCATTTCAAAATCGCGGCTATTTTAAATTTCTAAATCTCAATACCTCAAAATCCGTAAATTTTACACAAAATTTACAAGAGTCAAAAGAGTTGCTAAATTGTATCTCCATTAGAGGGTTTCTGAAATAAACAATTCAATAATTGACTTTGATGAGAAATACACCGACCTACCAGCGACCACAGCCGATGCGACCTACAGCCAACGTAAAGGTGTTAAAATTCTGGGTTATGAGTAGCTACATGAGTGGTATTTGAAGAATTTGAGATTTATATGGCATTAAAGACGGAACCACATAATATCCTAAACGATAAATAATTGTCTTTTAATTTGCAACATTATATTTGACACTGCCTTGAAAATATCGAATATTTTGGACTGTTGAAGGGGATCGTTGTAGGTAGTTCTGACCCAGCTTTCGTGCTGACAACATTTAATGTTGTACAAACTAATTTCAATGTATATGTTGTTTGTGTTCTACTGTTTAAGTATTATACGAGTTATTTACTGTTCTGACGACCTCGTGTGTGTTATAATTTCAACACCTGATGATGGACGAGTGAAATCTTCTGAAACAGCGGTAGTGTTTTAGAACAAAAAGAGGATCACTTGACTGACATATTATATATAAAAGGTAATATTTACAAACCTATAAAGAAATGTTTATTATTTATATGATTTTTGTTTTTAACACTGCCAAAAGATTATTACTATGTTGAGGTTCAAAAATGCAATTAGTGTCTTATTTGAAAATAAACTTTTAACATTGTATTTACTATAGTTCAGTGAATACTTACTTTTATTTTTGCTAGCTTCAGAGTAATTTAATACGTTAAATAGTATTGGTACATATTTGTTTCTATAAAACAAACCAAAAGATAATTCGATTTCGTAAAATGATTGTATTAATTTTTATCTACGACCATTGCAATAAACACCAATAACGCTATTACAAGTAACATCAGAAAGAGGTACATTACAAACCAAAAGCCAACCCGATTAGGTAATGATATCATTACCTAACAGGAGTCACTTTACATAATAGGCTCTAGACCAATGAGAGCTCGTCATTTGACGGAAGTAGAGTTGTAATAAAAATAACGCTATTCGTACATCAGCTGATTGTACCCATACGTTCCGGATGTTAGTGTGTTATTGTAACTAACCTCAAACGTGAGTTGACGCATTCCGCAAACATGAGTGATAGTGATGAATTTTGTTTAACTCCAGAGGAAATTAATACAAAAGCAAATTCGGCTCTGAACAATTTGTTGCCAGAAAAATCTAAATTTCGTTATGAAAAGGTTTATAACCAGTTTATGGAGTGGAAAACTAGAAATGGTGTTAGTTCGTTTTCCGAGAATGTTTTCATTGCGTATTTTGAGGAATTGGCCCAAGATAAGAAACCTAGTTCGCTTTGGTCTATTTATTCAATGATTAAATCTACAATCAACATCAAACATCAAATAGCCTGTATATTTTTGGTCGTAGATAAAGTAGTGTACGCAACGATTGTATTCAGCCTTTAAGCCACTCGTGAGATATTTAGAACACTCGCTTCGCTCGTGTTCCAACTTACATCTCACTCGTGGCTTAAAGGCCTTCATAATACAATCGTTGCGTAAACTACTATTACCTTCTTCAAAAATGTATTATTGTATGTTACTTATTACAGATCGCGATTTTGTTATCGATATTTTGTACTCGGTACCTTAGACAAAGAAATTTATCCTTCCGTTTAGTTATCCATTTATCTATTTCTTGCTTTTAAACATACAACATAATGCATAATCAATGTACAATATTATAAAAGATCTTCTAATCAATTTCAAAGTCCAAAATATCTCAGTTCTTTACAGTCAACGATCTTGTGGAGGTAGGAAACTTGTTGAACAATTTTAATACTCTGGATGGCTATCTTATGGAGGTAGGAAACTTGTTGAACAATTAATACTCTGGATAGCTATCTTATGGAGGTAGGAAACTTGTTGAACAATTAATACTCTGGATA
>JAGFPH010001829.1:222929-236489 GCA_018207615.1 Philaenus spumarius
TTTTTTTTTATCCTCATTTTCTAAATTTTGTTTTTCCTTTTCTCTTCACCCTGACTCTGTCCTTGGGAAGGGGAGACTGAAACGTTTCCCCTTTTTATGTTTTCCAAACGTTTCACTAATACAGACGGATTTATCTTTCCGAATCCGGCAGCTCCCGCCATCTAGCGACACACTAAAACTTTATCTTCTCTCCAAGCAGTATTGTTGCCGCTTATCGCATTTCTCTCTATTTGTTGCTTATCGCGATACTCCAATCAGATGTTTGGAAGTTTCTCGAAGCGTCTCTAGTCTTTACCAACGGCCATTTTATATATCCAATCTACATCGAGCCAAGCCGTGGCACACAGCTCTTGTAATGTTGTACCTACACTTCCTCCTGCAAATACTCTCTGATATGGACAAGTAATTTCGTTCTGTTAACCAGCTTTGCTGGTCGAAGTTTGGGAGCTACAGACACTCCACCAAAACCTAAAACAAATATATTTGCAGTGATAGTGACTTATTTATTTCTCATCTCAAATGAGATGAGGCAAATGTTATAATTAAACTATGTGTTAGTTTAAGAAAAGTATTAGTAATGAATAGTAGCAAGCTTGTTTCGAACTATAAATTAGAAATTTGACTTTTAAAATCTACTTTTATGCCCATAAGGTTGTTTTAAGTTGGCCAACGATTTTTTTTAATAATCTAATTATTTGTTCCTTGTATAAAATTTACCTGTCTCATGGGATACATCATTTTCATTGCTCTGTCTTTTGCTTTTGCCAAATGGCTACTTTAATAAAATTTCATGTCAATATTTATATATTTTTTTATTATTTAGGTTCCAACCTAACCTCATTTTGATTTTGTTTGTCTATGTAATATATATATATATATATATGTATGTTTTTGTAAGTGTACTCTCCCAGAGGAGCAAGGTTTTTTCTAAGGTTTAAAGGTGTTAAATGTAGTATCGTGAATAAGGTGTTTTTGTGGCTTTTCGAGTGGTTACGCTGCGACCTCCATCTTGAAATCGATCCATTGTGACTTTATACTTCCATCTTAATGCCACAGGTGGTCGATGGCGTTCCAATGGTTACACAATCATACCGCAGTCCACATACTTTTGAGACATTTTGTATAGACTATATGCATTTTTTTCAATTTTTACATAGAGCAAATCTTGGAGAGATTGCGCACGTATTCAATATCATTTGTATTAAGTCTCATGATGCTCTCTTAATTGAACTTTTTTAATCAGCCAAGCATACAAGTCATACATATTTTTTTATTTTATTTTTTTATTGTAACCTTTGATATAATTACTTTTTGACCTTAAGAAACCAATAACCCCGCAACGTATATCCTTTATGCTATGGGTGACATGCCGCACTCTTAGAAAACATAAAACATCCCTGTTTAATAAGCAAAAGCCTATACAGGGTGTCCAGTAATTACGGGATCAAACTTCGGAGAATGGTTCTATGGGTCAAAACATAGTTCATATAAACATAGGCCCAAAACTCTTCATTTCCCAGATATCCACCATTTTGTTTTTTTGTACAAAATAATTAATATCTAGAGAACGATTTGATTGATTGAGTTCAAACTTGGCATGAAGTTTCACCTAACGATGTTATATCTAAATAAAAATAATCGATACTATCAAATCATACGTTTAAAAATTGCGGCTGTTTGAAAATTTCAAACCTAAATTACTCAAAAACCGTAAATTTTGACAAAAAATGTCAAGATACCTTTTTTGTAGCCCTTTTGATTCCCTATCGGGTGGTGTAACTGTCAAAACAATCGAATGAATTATAACAGCTAAGTTAAAGACAGTGACAGCAAATGTACATACAATATTGTAGTATTTACTGTGTTGGTGTAGGATGCCGGGTTGAATAAACCAAATATTTCACATAACTTAACTATCGGTTTTATCTGATAACGGAAAGTATACCTTTAATCATCTGTTTGCAGTGTGGTAATTTTTCCCTTGAAAGGCTGTCACGTAGTGATACCAATCTCGAGCAGGGCCGCCAAGAGCCAGGCCGGGCCTCAAGTCTAGAGGTCTACGGGCCCCTCGCCATGGTTAGGGGGGAAAAGAGTTCGTACCCCTCCCTAAAATGTTTGAAAACTAAACATCTGAAAATCAGATATTATTTACGTTATTTAAGCTAATAAGCTATTTGTTTTTTAGTTTTTTAATAGAAATATGACATTTATTTTTTCAATCTATTGACTACAACTGCAATTTGGGCTTACACTAACTGAATTTTACTTTCTCACTATACTATAGTAGGAAAAAAATCGATGCTAAGATTTTTGTGGAAATATCCGTTTTTTTGACCTCCTGAGCCCAAAAAAGTGGTTTTTACAAAATGTCTGTCTGTATGATGTCTGTCTGTATGTATGTCTGTCTGTATGTATGTATACAAAGCTAGAGAGAAAACTGTTCGAACGATTTCGAACAAATAAGTACCAAACATGTTAATTAGACCTGTATAGATGCAGGAAAAAAGGTTTTGAAAAATTTTGAAAGACTGTCCCCTTTTTGGCCCAAAAAACAATTATTATTTTTGTAATAAAAAAACCGCTCTAACGATTTTGATAAAATTTGGCTTATTTGTAGCACTTAATGTACCTTACCACTATGGAAAAAAACTGCATCTTTCTAAAAATTCTCGTATAGCTAATAATAGTAACTAATGTTTGGAGGTTTTTTGGCCAAAAAGGGGGTTGTTTTTCAAACTTTTTCGAAACCTTCATTCTTGCAACTATACAGGCCTAATTGACATGTTTGGTGAAAATTTATTCGAAATCGTTTGAAAAGTTTTCTCTCAGCTAATAATAATAATGTATTAGTTACTCTCCTACTTTAATGTATCCCCTCTCCTAGTTTAATACAAGTATGAAGTCACAGTGAATCAGCTTAGTAATTTAAATATACCGGTATGTTTGTGAGAAAGTATGTGTCAGTTTCTGGTACCGTTTATTTATATTGTTTTTGTTTAGTTCACACTTTGGCTACAGAGTAAAGTAGTTTGGCAACTTAGTAGTTTTGTTTTGAACTCAGACGTAAAATCCGGAAATCAAAGTTTTCTCATCCAAATATTTACATACATATTATACAGTACATTTTTTGTATTCAACTGTTACAAAATCAACATTTGTAAAACACATACAAAAAAAAAACAGTTTTAAAACTGTGTACTAACAAACTGAACACAATTAAAATTAAATATAATTGAGCAGTTAGGCTACAGTTATTAATTATTATAATGGTAATAATATTATATGTTCTTCAAGATTAGAGTAAGTCTGTTTACTCATAACATGATATAAGAATAAGGTCAGAAAATTGAAACACGATAAAAAAGACATTGGGTTAATTTTTTTGGTTTCATTGACTGACATCTGCTTTGAAAGTAATAACAATTTTTCTGCTTTAAAAATAAAATGAAATAAACTTTTAATATACAAAATTAACGCAAGTATTTTTTCAATACTTCAATGTATTTAAGTACATAGTTTTAGGAACTTGGGCAAAATTTTATTACAGTAATAAACTTATTACTTTATCACTTACTAACACTGAATAAAACGAAACACAACTCAAATGTAAAGTTAATTGAGAAACGAATAAAACAATAAGAATAACAAAAAAAGGAGCATAGCGCAAACGCAATCCACAAGCGCACAGACAGCTGATCGACTGACTGGAAGGAAGAAAGGGGGAAAAGAAGTAAATAAACAACACAAGTGTTCCCACACTGATAAGACGGGCAGCGAGGCGGATGGGATGAGATGACGCGTCCGTGACTCAAAACATCGACCACAGAATTAAATAGACTGTACAAGTCGGACGCAAGAGTGAAGCCAGTTTTAGAGTCAAATACTCACAAGTTGCGGCCGCCGGCCGGCCGCCCGAACATGTTGCCACATTACCCGCGAAACGAAGCTCGTGTTCTAACTGTTGTATGATAGAAACTACAATAGCTAATTTTTTCAAAAAATACTTTTCGGAAAATGTAGCTTTTTAGCTACATTCCTCTCGCTTACATGGCTCACCTGCCCTAAAAACAAAACATTTTCTCGCAGTGCTACTTTTTAATGTCACGAATTAAAAAGTATAAAACATTTTGGACTTTATTCGATTTTTAAAGTGCCAAACCGTTTTTATTTTCAAATTGTAAACACACCATTAGCGTCCCACACTATTAAACTGTAAGTTTGTCAAATTACAAAGATTTTCGAGGGTTTTCAGCTATTGAAACCACGGTGTAAATAAATAGGGGATACGGAAAATTTAACTCCTCTCTAGGTTTGCTCGACGTTTCTATCCTCACACAAGATGGCCGACCTAGTTTCAATTCCCACAATGTACAGGCTTATGGCATGACCAATCTATTTAATTCTGTGGTCGCTGACTCATATCTCTCACCGCACTTCGCACTGCGGCACAGTTATAATATTGCACACATAGCGTTTCAGCCGGAGTTTTGATTTCGTACATTGTGCATGGCTAAATATAAATAATACACGAGAACCCGGGACCGACGACTGATTCGGGCAAACATTATTGAACAAATCATTGTTCTTCAATTTTTCATTTTCTACAATTCTAAACAAATCTTTCAGCCCGGGCCCTCCCGAGCCCCGGGGCCCTAGTTCCAGACTTGACTGACGTGGTCTCTCGGCGACCCTGATCTCGAGGCGTTCGAATTACAAAAACTGAAATATAAAACTAGGCTATACCTACACTGCACCAATTTGTTTAAATCTAGAAAGCGTACACATGAGTAGAAATTTTGAAAAGCTAGACTTACTCAATCTCACATTAAAGTACAATCGTCATCTATTTACTGTCATGAGAAGACATTCTGAAAAATACTATTTATTATAACGGTGTAACAACACTCCCTTAAGGGTCAGCAAAAAAAACCAAAAAATCTGTTATTATTAGTATTAGCTAAACGAACATTTTTAGAAAGATGTGGTTTTTTGCATATGGTAGGGTACATTAAGGGCTACAAATAAGCAAAATTTTATCAAAATCGTTAGAGCCGTTTTTTATAAAAAATAATAACTGATTTTTGGGGGGTTTTTGGCCAAAAAGGGGGTTGTTTTACAATATTTTTCAAAACCTTTTTTCGTGCATCTATACAGGCCTAATTGACATGTTTGGTGCAAATTTGTTCGAAATCGATAAAATAGTTTTCTCTAGTTTTGTATACATTCAGACATACAGACTGACATTTTGTAAAAAAACACTTTTTTTAACTCAGGGGGTCTCAAAACGGATATTTCCACAAAACTCTCAACATCGATTTTTTTTTGCGATCACTATACTTTCTCTGTACTATACTGCCTATAGTGAGAAAGTAAAAATGAGTATTTAAATATTGGCCTATTATAAAAATAAAAATTTGAGGTGTGAAAAATTAATGAAATTGAATAGCTCATTTAATTCCTGAAGAGCTAATGTAAAATGCCTCCTTCTGAAATGTATTTTCACTGAATTATTGTACTTTATTAGAAACTGGTGATGACATAAGATACGTCCTATCCAAGAGAAATCAGAAGCTGACAACAATTAAATGGAATAAGGTCGCTTTTAAAACGACAAGAACTCACATTTCAATGGAAATCTAATCAAAATAGGAACTGGTGCTAAGGTAGACGAATAACAAATATATCTTTGAAAAATTTAAACGATCGTCAGAAGTAATTTCCTACATAAAATACAGGGAGTAGGAAATATATTATGTTGTTTCCTTACTCCCACTTGAAATACTCATACAATATGCTCTTGTCGGTTAAAATTATTTTTTTCTTAAAATAGTCTACAAATTTATAAATTTTTTTGTAAGTTTTACAGTTTTCTGTATTTTAAAAACTGAAAATTTTCAACTGCCACCATTTTTAATCATATTGTTACAGGAAATCCAATTTTAATCGTTTCTGAGATATTTGTAAGAATCACATTCAGACAGATAGATAGAAAACAGATCGTGATACTTCACATGTTATATTGTATTATTACTTTCTCACTATTTATACCATAGTATAGAGAAAGTATAGTGATCGCAAAAAAAAATCGATGTTGAGATTTTTATACAAAGCTAGAGCGAAAACTATTCGATCGATTTCAAACAAATGTGCAACAAACATTCTCTGCAATACAGTCTTTCTGTATGTCTATATTACCAAACACCAAACATGTCAAGTAGGCCTGTATAAATGCACAAAAAAAGGTTTTGAATTTTTTTTTAAAGAACCCCCTTATTGGCACAAAAAAACCCAAAAAATTTTTTGTTATTTTTTTATAAAAAAAGGGCTCTAACGATGTGGATAAAATTTGGTTTATTTGTAGCCTTTAATGTACACTACCATATGCAAAAACCCGTAACTTTCTAAAAATTCTCGTTTAGCTAATAATAATAACTTATTTTTGGGGTTGTTTAGCCATAAAGGGGGTGGTTTTTCAAAACCTTTTTTCATACATCTATATAGGCCTAATTAACGTGTTTGGTGCAAATTTGTTCGAAATCAAACGAATAGTTTTCTCTCTAGATAATAATAATTATATTTATTAGTTAAGGGTCTGCTGTAGTGGAGGCCATCTTGGATTTTTATCCCATAAGAACAATGTTAAATTTCAAACCATTTATTTCGTTTACTTTTTATCATAAAATTATTTGCAAGGTCTCATTTTAAGCACAGTCACAATACGCATCCGTCTTGCAATCAACATTTTTTTAAAAATGCTTTTGATATGTTATGTAATTGATATTTTGTAAGTACAAAGTTTGAATTTTTTTCCTAACACAATAAATAATGAAAAATAATTTGCAAGCCGGATCTGAAATTTTATAAAGAATATTCAGTTTTTTTTTCAACGCTCAATTACAAAAGATAGACTTATAAAATGGTTTGAAATGAGGCAATGTCAAAGCGTTCAGCTGCAAGAAATTGCACTGTTTAGATAGGGATACAGTGTGAAGCGGTTGCGTTTCCGGTCGCTTTCTCGTTTACTGGAGCAGACCCTTAAACTCCTACTTTAATAAATCACCTCTCCTACCCACCTACAATATTATGAAGTCACAGTGAATCTGTTTAGTAATTTAAATAGGTATGTGAGAAAGTATGTGCCAGTTTCTGGTACCATTTATTTTTGTTTGTTTTTAGCTGACAAATAACTCCGACAGTCGAAGCTGGACACCATGTACAACATAAGTTTTGTAAAATAAATAAAATGTATTTAATACACCGAATAC
This sequence comes from Philaenus spumarius, assembly GCA_018207615.1. NCBI lineage: Eukaryota > Metazoa > Arthropoda > Insecta > Hemiptera > Aphrophoridae > Philaenus > Philaenus spumarius. The sequence goes on from JAGFPH010001829.1 coordinate 230,195, forward strand.
TTCATTTCTAGATTAAAATATTATCTTATTTTAATTCATTCGTAAAGACGCAGCGTTTCGCAAAGCATTTGGGAATAACTGTTGTTCTGTTATTTTCGATACTAAACAATATGGACACAGCTGGTAGTTATTGCGTTACATTTAAATGTAACCTTGATAAGTACCGCTTCATACGTGTCGTTTAAATAAAAATTGTAAAAACGACCGTATGTAAAACTAAATTTAGAAAAACGACCTTGTTTCCAGCAATTGACTAAACATTAGACGCTGTTGGGTTAAAAATATTGTTTGTATTACTCATGTTCAGGTGGGAGGAGAAGTATATAAGCCTTGTATGAGCCAATGAGTTACATCTCGTCTTGTTCAGGGAGCCGGTAAGTAAGTATATACATTCATATAATAATGGTAATTTAGTTATTTAAATTTGCATGTTTTACATAAAATAAGAGTTAAACAAGTTTTGAATAAAATTTACTGAATATTTTGTTTATTACTTGATATTATGAAACTAATTCGAACGTACTTTCATTTTTCAGTAATCAATATAAAATTGATCAGTGTGACTGATTTTGACAAAAAATAATACACTTACTAGTAATTACGGTTTGTGAAAAATGGGCTATGTAGTGGTGGTAGCCACCAATTTAGCAATGGTAAATTTTTTTTTTTTATCCAGTAGCTGTATTGCGAACCATCGATCCATCGCTTAGTAGAAATATCAATCGGTGGCTGTTAATTAAATAGCTTGCAATATTCATTCACAGTGTTTCAATTTGAAGTACAACTAGGACTTAACTTCACACCGAAGAGCAGCTCTGGTATTTTTCTGAACTCCATTTTTTCTGGTATTTTTTACTCTTTTCAGGTAGTATTCCCGGACCATAGAACAAAAAAAAAAATGTATGTTAAACATTTCCAAAACTCAACAGTTACCCGTACAGCCGCCACTTTGTTTTTTCACATAACAATTTTTAATTTGAGAACGGCTTTTTGTAATAAATTTAAATTTGGTACATGGATTTATTGCCCAAAAATCTAATTCCAAGAAAACAATTTATCTTTTACAATGTTCATTTTCAAAATGGCGGCTGTTTGAAAATTTCAAACCTAAATTAAACAAAAACCGCACATTTTTACAAAAAAATCAAAATTACTTTTTTTGCAGCCCTTTTGATTCTCTGTCGGATGGTGTAACTGTCAAAACAATCGGATGAAGGATAATAGCTAAATTAAATAAAATGACAAAAAATGTACATACAATATTGAAGTATTTGTTGAATCGATAAAGGGTGCCGGGTTGATCAAACTAATTACTACACATAACTTAGCTATTGTCCTTCATCCGATTGTTTTGACAGTTGCACCATCCAATAGGGAATCAAAAGAGCTGCAAAAAAATGTTTTTTGGCATATTTTTGTTAAAATATACTGTTTTTGTGTAATTTAGGTTTGCAATTTTCAAACAGCCGCAATTTTGAAAATGAACATTGTAAAAAAATTTGTTTTCCTGGAATTAGGTCTTTGGGTCATAAAAAGCTATGTACCAAATTTCAACTTATTACAAAGAGTTTTTCTCAAATTAAAAAATTTTTGTGAAAAGAAAATAACGGCTGTACGGGTAACTGGTGATTTTTGGAAATGTTTAAGGTAATAATTTGTTTGTTCTTTGGTATAGGAATAATAACTGAAAAAATCAGTAGGGAGTTCGGGAACAACCTGTTTATTATTATTCATATAGCATTAGTTGAAAAAATAATTACTTATATAACTTCAGAAAGGAAGTTTATAAATGTAAAAGTAAATACCTTTCTTTTCTTGTATATTCCGCTCACAGTCCTGTAGTTCGTTTACAACTTGGTGACGATCGTTTCGCCTATCTATTCAGGCATTTTCGAATCAATAACTTTTATTTCACGTATCTAAATGCGAGTCAGTTCTTTTTTTTTCAATAACAAACATTAAACAACACATGAACACATATTACAACACTTAAAATTTCGCATATTGTCACTATTTCAATAAAATGCATTGAGAAAATCACGCAACATGTTCACTCGTTCTTTACTTGGTCTGTACTGGAAAGAAAGTTTATATCACAACTCACATTTCTTTACTGGTAATGCCAACCCTCTTCCAGGGTGTTCAGACGGCCCGTATTTAGTTTTTGTACAAATATTTTGCTGACAGTGGTTCGGCTTAATCGTAGTTTGCACTCTCACCACAAGACGTTCTTTGCGCGTAAAAACAGTGTGCGAATTACTCTCTATAGGATTATACTCTATTCCACCAGCCGTGGCACCTGACGGATTAGGAGACTATTACCACAGACTATAGAATTTTCTATAGTCTGTGCTATTACACACACACGCGCGCACACACGAACGCAGCTGGCCCAGCAGCCAGGTAGATGACTCCTACACTGGGGCGTCCAGTAAGCAACTGCTGATTTGATCAAACACAAATTTTAATAAATTTAAGTGGCATATTTGAAAACTTCGTTATATTTAAAAGAAAATGACACCAAACACGGCATGATTATGATAATAGAATGCAAAGTAATTAGTCCAAACAAAGAGGTTTCTTTTTAGAAAAACGCATAAGTCCTGTGATTTTAAACAAGTTTATTATTTATTAATAAGTGAATCTGACAAATAAAAAAATCTAGTATAATTAGATCAAATATTAAATTGTATATCTGCAATATTTGCATGACAAACTTAACACTTGGTAACATTTAGACGTGATTTTAAACAAGTTTATTATTTATTAATAAATAAATCTGACAAATAAAAAAAATCTAGTATAATTAGAACAAATAATAAATTGTATATCTACAATATTTGTAGGATCGGCTTCCAATTCAAAAGTAACGAACTTTTTATTCCTAAAAGTAACAGCAAAGCATGTAATAGTAGGAACATAAAAACAGTTGTTTTCAAAATACGAAACTTGAAATTGATAAATATTTTTATATAGTTCTATTTAGAACTAAATTACGAAACTTTTTTACACTTGTGAAAAAATTACAAAAAGTGTTTACTACTTTTTATGTAGGCTTAAAGTTGAACTTTTTCCTTTCATTACTGAACTTTTTTGTTTCTTGGGTCAATAACTTTTACAATTTTACATAAAAATATTTTTAATTACATATATGAATTATTTTAACCTTTCTGTACAAAAAAGGTATAGAAAACTTTTGGATTGCTATAGGCTATAATTACTATATTTGGCGTATTTGTGAAAATATGCTTGCAAACGCCAAGAAATCCATTTTCGTTAACATTGCCGGTTCTAGGGTTAAAATGTCGCCAACAAATCATTACGTTTATACATACATTATCATAATCATGTCGTATTTGGTAACATTTTCTTTTAAATTTAACGTAGATTTCAAATATGACATTTAAATCTGTTAAAATTTGCGATTTATCAAATCAGCAATTGCTTACTGGACTCCCCAGTGTTGAGTCATCTGCCTAGTCGGGCTGGTCATACCCAGGCGCTTGTGAGTGCGCGTGTGAGAGTAAAGGGTCTCCTAATTCGTCAGGTGCCAAGGATGGATAATCCAGTCAAATTGTGTTTTTTTGCAAGAAAGTTTAGGGGTAGTTTTGGTTTCTTCCATGTTATATGTTTTTTGGAGTGTTGAATCTGAATATGAGGTTTGCCTACAAAATTTCGTGACGCAACATTAAAAATAATGCAAAAAGGTGTAAAAATCTCATGTTTTGGCGATTTGTTGCTTATAACTCGAAAAGTATCAACTTTTTGTACATAAAGTTCCTATTCAAAATGAAAATACATAAAAGTTCCTACAAATTTGATTCAATATGTTTTTTTTTCTACGACGAACCGTTGGGGCTCGAGCGCCAATAGAAAATTTGCATATTTCGGGTGTCTCCCCAAAAACCCACTTTTCACTCCAAATTTTTAGTTTATTATTAAAGGCTGTAAATTAGTGAATTCCTTCCACTTCTCTGCATATATATCTTATTTAGATCGTATATATGAAGGTACACGTAATTGTTTTTTAAATTACATACAATAATGGTCAATTTAAAGTAAAAAATTACTAAAAAGTTTTTACAAAAAAGTTGAAATTCCAAAGAAATATCTTGAAAATGATTATATTTTATTATATTGTATTTTATTACATTGTTATATAAGCCGTGGTCGTTTGAGGGTTTTTTTTCAAGTGGCGGGTAACGGCACAAGTTCGGGGATGTTCAGCTGGGAATGAAAAGATGGTGCGAAAATAACAACTTGTGAACATATCTCAAGGAGAGATGAAGGTAGGCTATGTTTTGTAGAAAATTTGTCAATCAGGGGGGGGGGGGGGGCTTATCTCATGCAAATGGAAGATGGTGATTTGCACAATATCAAAACTAATTTCAAAAGAAGACATTCTTTGTATCAGGGCTACACAGGCAAATCAAAATCACCAAAAGGCTATATCTTTCCCCATCATTGCCACATATTCATTTGACAGGACCAACATAATAATGTTTGAGCTTTTATGATAATTAGGATATCAGCATCCTCCACAACTTGCTGTGAATCAATTTTTACATTAGCACAGATATTAACCTGTTCATATTTTTTTGAGTTTGGAGGAAACTCTCCTGCGAGACAGAGTGCACCATCGGTTCTATAAATGATATTGAAGCAGGTTGTTTTCTTTGAGCTCTTCTCAATCGTCATATGTTCTTGGTTCATTCACAATCTTCAACAGGGTAGCCATCGAAAAGAAAAACGGAATTTGATTTATAGTCTGACTTGACGTATGATACATAACTGCAGGAAATTTGTGCATATTATTATGTCTGGTCGTGGTGTCTTTTGACACGGAGTAACAAAAACCTTCCATCGATGGCATATTTTAAATGTTTAAGTCCGAATGTTCAGTCGGTGCTAAAGCCCTGTACAAGCTAGATATTGGAGATGTAGATCCCAGCTTCTGCTTCAATAAAGTGCTTAATCAAAGTCACTATTTCAAAGTAAACAACCCAGTGCTTGGCAGTGGGGCTACGTTCTGCCATCAGTTGAAGCTTAGCTTTGAATTCTTCTTGCACAATCTTCTTCAAACCATTAGAAAGAATCACTGTTCTGTCCATGTTGCACAAGATCGCTTCCAATTGATCCACCATTGTTGGCGACAGGGCCATTTAACGAATCAATATTTTGGCCAAAGTTCTGTGAGCCAACATATGAGATTTATACTGCCCTTGCGTAGGGGTGGCCAGACATGATTTTTCATGTTCTAAATGAGCTAGAGATTTGAAACTTTATAACATACCAAGTTTTTAAAACGGATTAAAAGTATACAATTGTTTCTCCTAGCCATACAGATTTATAACCCCATACAGTTTGTCCTGAAAATTTTGATCCTGAATTTTTAATAGCTTTGAAAATACTTGTAAGATTAAAATAATTGGGCGTATGCAATAGATAATAGTAACAAGTGTAGAAAACTCACAGAAAAGTTCATATCATTTGCAGTAAATAAAATTGCTAGTGACTTAGATTAACTATTCATGCATCAATTATCTATTGCAAGCGTCCCACTTTTTCGTTTTTAACCATACAAGTATTTTCATAGCTACTAGTAGTTCTGTGAACAGTAGACCTCGTTCGTTGAAATAACAAATGTGGTTTTGAGCTTAGGTTAAAAAATAGTGTGCCAGTAAGGAAGTAAGCACAAAGTTTAGTCAGTGAAATATTATTTACAATTCCCGCGATTCCGGGATTACTAGTTCTCGTTTTTATTTCTTTTCTTCAGCTTTAACTGCTAAAGATTTTCTTTTAGAGGCATTGTGTTTTATTTAGGTCAATAATGCGTAAGATAGCTAAAAATATCGCGTTATAGAGAGAAAACATACAATTAAATATGTACATACTTAAATAACTCAAACTTAACAATGTATCATAAGTTAACTTAAGTTCCATATCGCAGCGAGGTTTCATTTGTTTCATCTCATTTTGTAATTCAAGTAAAGCTAAGTCAAATGCTTTTATGAAATTTACAATGATAATTTACAGGTGTACAGTTCAATTCTTTGATTTATCCTCTACACTTTCTTATAATAATATGTCATTTTTGGGCAAATGATATATTCCTAAATTACTATTCAAAACAGGCCTAGTTTTGTTAGCAGTCTTGTAGTAGGAACATAAAAACTGGTGTTTTCAAAATAAGAAATTTGAAATTGATAAATAAATTTAGACAATTACGAAACTTTTTTACATTTATGAAAAAAATTACAATAATTTTTACTACTTTTTATGTAGGCCTAAATTT
>JAGFPH010001830.1:1141-16377 GCA_018207615.1 Philaenus spumarius
TGAATCTCCAATGGAGATCCAGCAAACCCCTCCACCCATCAAAGTCGCCAACAAGTCGTACGCCAAGGCTACGATGGCGGCACCAAAGGCGCAACGGGCCCCCAAAAAGGCTCCTGCTGCCATCACAAAACCAATACCACAAAAGAAAGTGGCAACCATTCCCCCACCATCGAAACCGGTAGTGCCCCCAAAAAGGACACCTACCAAAGTCACACCTTCGAAAGTGGAATCACCTGACTCCGTCCTCAGTTTTCTTCAAAACATCACTACAGCTGATGTACTCAAGTGGATCCAAGAGATCCTTCCCAAACTCCTATCGGAGAGCGATACGAAAACCATCATCATCACGATTCTTACTTCCCTAGTTGCCCTATTCATGCGAAATGGATAGACAACTCAAAATTCTCGCATGGAATGCCAATGGAGTCCTCAGTCGAAAAACTGAACTCCGAAACTTCCTCCAGGAAAGAAACATCGATATTGCTCTAATATCAGAAACTCACCTCCGACCATTAAACCACTTCAACATTCCATGCTATACGACCTATCGCACAGATCGCCCCACTACTCCAAATCGTAACGGCTGGGGTGGAACGGCCTTACTTGTTCATAGACGGATCGTTCATCAAACGATTCCTAACGATCCACTATCTCCGATCGAGCACACAGCAATCAGCATCAATTCCCTTGGGACGGATATACGCATAATCTCTGCATATATCCCTCCAACTGTCCCATTTAAAATCACTCATCTCAAAAAACTTCTGTCATCGGATGAACCAACCATCTTAATGGGCGATCTAAACTCCAAACATCCAGACTGGAACAGTCGTATCGCAAATACACACGGCAAAGTGCTGCACAAGTTCCTGCACAATCACCCAAACATCAAAGCCATCGGTCCTAGTGAACCGACCCATTATCCTCATCAAAATAATCACTTACCAGATATTCTTGACATTGCCGTGTTAAAAAATTTTCAATTCTCCCACGATCTTGTCTGCATTGACGATCTCAGCTCAGATCATAATCCCATAATCTTAACTGTTGGCACATCTCCCTATCAACGTCTACCCCCTAAAAAGGAAGGTAAACGAATAAACTGGAGGAAGTACACCGAATGCCTTCTCAGGCAAACCCCTAATCTCACTGCAGACATCAACACCCCAACTGACATCGAAAATCAGGTGACCCATCTCCACACCATCATAACCGCAGCACTAAACTCCAGTGCTTACACTTCCCCTACAACTGGGACTAAGGCTGGACTCCCTCCTCACATCAAAGAGGAGCTGGCCAAGAAAAGGAAACTTCGCCGAAATTGGCAATTTTCACGAGCACCCTCTGACAAGAGACTGTTCAATGCCCAAACTCAACTAGTAAAGTCGCTACTAGCCACCCATACTGAGGATGAATGGGACCTATTCCTATCAACAGTAACTCCAGAAAACGGGTCCCTATGGAAACTAAATCGCCAGCTCCTAGCAACAAAAACTCCCAATCACCCTCTTCACGGACGCAATGGTGTAGTTTACACACCCGCGGACAGAGCTGAAACGTTCGCTGATTCACTCCAAGACCAATTCACTCCAAACGCACGCATCTATGATGATGACCACATAGAACATGTGGAAAATTTTCTTGAAAAATTTCTAGCTTGTCCCATGGGGCCTCTCCCCGACCCTTTCAAATGCGACCAGGTAGCAAGTCTCATTAGCAAACTCCCTACACGTAAAGCACCTGGCATAGACAACGTGAGCAACACCGCGCTTCGCAACATCCCAGCTACTACGGTAGCACTCATAACAAATATCTTTAATGGAATCATGCGAACAGGTCACTTCCCTTCATCATGGAAAGGAGCCAAAATAATCACGATTCCCAAACCCGGAAAATCGGCTCTCTTTCCCGAAAATCACAGGCCCATATCTTTACTGCCAACGATTTCTAAAGTCTTTGAGAGATTAGTTAATTCCCTGCTCACCCAACATCTCAAAGACGTCATTCGTCCTGAGCAATTTGGCTTTCGAAGTGAACATTCCACAACACTCCAACTTGTAAAAGTTCTCAACGACCTTTCCGATGGCTTCAACAATAAAAATCAATCAATCGCAGTTTTCCTGGACATATCAAAAGCTTTTGATAAAGTATGGCACGAAGGCCTGCTTTACAAACTAGCCCGCAGCCCAGTTCCTCCATGCTATGTACATCTCATAAGTTCATACCTCGACAGCAGATGGTTCCAGGTAGCTGTCGAAGGTACTCTTTCTACTTCTAGACCCATCGAGGCAGGAGTTCCCCAAGGCTCAGTTCTTGGTCCGTTACTGTACCTTCTGTACACTAACGATATTCCAGTCATCCCCAAAGTATCACTGCGACTCTTTGCTGATGACGCTATGTTCTACTACAGGACTCTGAACCTGGAATACGGCTCGTCGGTCATTCAACAACAGTTGGATGCCCTACAGCCGTGGCTCAGGAAGTGGAGAACTGCAGTGAACACAGATAAAACGCAAGCCATCCAATTTTCTCCACTACGTAGATTTCCTAAAGTCCAATTAACTCTAAATAAATCACCCATAGCATGGACCCGCAAAGTCAGATACCTTGGAATCACGCTTGACGCTAAATTAAACATGTCCCATCACGCCAAGCAAACTCTGTCTAGGGCTAAATCCGTCCGTGGCAGACTCCTTCCAGTCATTCAGGCCAAGAGCCCACTACCACTTCGCATCAGATTGTCCATGTACAAAACATATATCAGACCGGTACTCACGTACGCAGCTCCAGCTTGGTACTCTTTGCTATCTGTTTCTTGGAAGAAAAAGTTGGATTCCTTCCAGAACAAAACTCTCCGTTGGATCACCAACTCCCCATGGTACGTAAAGAACGTCACCATCTCTCAAGGGCACAAAATCCCCACACTCGAGGACTTCATCCTAAAATTAACACGTAGAGTCAAACACAGAGCCGAAGGGTCTCAACACACACACATAAAACAGATCATCACTGATCCTGCACCTGCGCAGGTCAGAAGAAAACGTCCCTTATGTCTGGTTTACGAACCACCATAAGTATCCAAAAATCCAAGCTCTACTCTTAAAAGCCACACACTTTCGTAATCAATCCCAGTGTATTTCATCGATCCACCATCTCATTCCCACTCAAAATTATCTATTCCAAATTTAGTCAAAAAAAATTTCTATAAAGTCATTTTTAGTTTCAGATAAGCAGCCATTGTTGTTAAACAGATGCTGTCTTTCACCAAGACTACGGTCTTGACAATTTGCTAGGTACCTTGCCTAGCCAGGACACGGACTTTGGCCGGAATAGAGCCACCCGGAGAAATAGAGAGTTGCGGCAGGATAATTAAAGCCGAAGGAGTGAGGGAGTTTTGTCGACCGCCAGGCTGTTTTACGTTAAATAAATTCAATTCTAAATTCAAAATAAATCTTGTTCTTTCTACGCCAACTTCACAGCGCAACCGGACAGCAGACACAAGAAGACCCGTTCGCGGAAAAGAGGCTAGTCCGGCTAGAACCTCCGCCGTAGCTCCGGCTACGTGTCACCCGATACATCGTTACGCTCTTCAAGCTTACACGGTCCTTATTAGGGCCGACTTCGTCCAGTAGCCTCTTGATCCAAGACATTGCAGTCGTCTTGGTGACCGGGTAGTGCGCACCCTACTTAGGGCTACTGTGCTTCGCAAGGATTCTACGCAACGCAACGAAAACGACAGCGCAGCGCTACGCATCGTTCACAGGCTTCACCTGCAATCAAGCGCCCTTCAGGCTCACGTTCCTTAACATATTCGGCCCTTTTCAGGACCGAATTAGCGAGGCTTCACCTCACTGCCCTTCAGGCAACATTTTACCGAGGCTTCACCTCACGCCCTTCAGGCCATGTTTTCGGCCCTTAAAAGGGCCTAAACATTTTAGAAACTTTTGTCGCCAAACTGAGCTACGTCCAAATTTTTATTAAATTCAATTCACCGGAGCGACAACACAATTAATAAAACTTTTTTCGTTACGCATTAAATTTTCAATTTTTTACCTCCTACCGCAACCCGCGTTAAGGAATTTCGTTTCAATAAACTTTTTTTTATTTAGGGTAGAAAATCAGTGTTGTAAAACTCAACGTACAAATGTTGGTTATCAATTATCCAATCTAAGGACTGTTTTGACTGTTTTACATTGAGCATCTCTCCTATATTAGGATAAATAAATAACTTAATAAATAAGAAACTACAAAATAAATTTGTTTAGAATCATGGATGTATTACTCAAATTAGTTTATTACTATTGTTATATCTTCATATACTAATAACAACGGTAAGTAGTTGATCACTAGGTAGCCTATACATTTTAAAAACAATTTATCTTGAGCTCAAATCATTATCGCCTTTTATTTTCTTATTCCAGTCATCAATTCAACATCAGCTTGTGTAAATAAAAGTTATGAACACATAGAAACTCCTCCATTACTAAAGTCGATAGAAAGGCTCCAAACAATTCTACGGAACGCTTCGGCGGAGGCAGCGTCTCAATGCACTACTAGGCCTACTCTGTCCTCTATAATAACTAAGGACAGCGTGAGCAGTTGTATGGCTGCAGCTTTGGATCATCGATGTATAAACACACATGTGTGTTTATACATCGATGCTTTGGATCAACTTAAGACTAAAGCTTTGGCCATTGTTGAGCACCCACGCTTCATTCTATCAGAAATCAACTAAGCAATACTCAGACATGTATTAAAACCGGTCGAATTGATGCATATAAAGCTGGAGTAGGTATTGGTTACCTTTTGGATGCATGTGTATGGGATCACTTTGTATCAAAATGTGGTTAATGAACGATTATTAAACGAAATAATATAACATATAATTAGTGTTGTTTTACAAAATTGTACAATCCTTTTCTGTCTTGTTTCTTAGCATATCCAAATCAAAGCAGAAGTTACTTGATCGTTTATTACGTGACATTTTTTGAGTTGGATTCAAAAATGGTTTTCTTGTTTATTAAACCTCGAACAGTTTTGGTGTTCTTGATTTCCTCTAGATCCTTGTCACTCTAAAAGTTTTATTAATTAAAATAGTAATTAATATAATTTCTATGTTAGCTCTGCTAAACTAATGTTTTCTTAATAAAATTAAACCGTGCGACATAACTAAGATCTAAGGTAATATTTACCGAGTTCTTTATAGGTGTTAATAAATTATAATTTTGGACTGGCTTTAGACTTGTGAATAAGGAGTATTAGGATAACTACATCTGACTATTTATATAAATACAAAGTGGTTCCGATATAAACAGAGACTTAGAGCAACACGTTTTAACATTTTATTAAGAAAGGTTATGTATGACTGATAAATTCGCAGGACTTTTTGTACTATTTTGTTGGAGTAAAGATATTTTAAATATATTTATATATATATGGTATACAATGTTTTAAAAGCAACATTTAATGAAAACAGATAATTCTTGCTATACAATGAAACTGAAAAATAAGAGTTTTCAGTTATTTTGAACTTAATGAGGTTTGATTCAGGCATACTCTATCTAGAAAATGATGCATGATATTACGATGTTAATAAATGGTACCAGATAATTGCCACATACTTTCTCCCAAAATTATTTCTTAGTGCGCCTCTAGCACCTATGAGCAATAGTGTATCAAATTCCACGTTCCTAGGCCATATCGTTTTTGAGATATAAAACAAACAATATTTATGGTTTTAGGGGTAGTTCCAATCCTTATACGCAAAATATTTCAAAATTCTTTCTTATAGTGCACCTCTATGAGCAATATGTGTACCAAATTTCACGTTCCTAGGCCATATCGTTTTAGAGATATAAAAAAACATTATTTATGGTTTTAGGGGTTGTTTCAACCCTTAAATACGAAATATTTTAAAATCCTTCCTTAGTGCCAGAAACTGCCACATACTTTCTCACAAACATATTTAAATTATTAAACAGATTCTCTGTGATTCATAATAATTATTATTGTATTAAAGTAGGAGGGGGGACACATTTAAGGTAGGAGAGTAACTAATATTATTATTATCATTTAAACTATTAGATCGATTTCAAACAAATTTGCACCAAACATGTCAATTAGGCCTGTATGGATTCAAGAAAAAGGTTTTGAAAATTTTTAAAAACAATCCTGTTTTGGCCAAAAAAAGAGGCGGTTTTTGCTTATGGTCTACAAATAAGCCAAATTTTATCAAAATCGTTAGAGGCGTTTTTGAGAAATTTAGATGTTTCTCGTTTTTTGGCCATTTTTGGGGGGTAAAACCAATTAAAAATGAAAAATTTGAAAAAATCAAAAAAACGCCTGGAGATATTCCAGAACTACAATTACACTTCATCAAAATCTGACCTTTTGTATGGTCTCCAGCTCTGTACACATCCTAACAGACACACAGACACAAGGACACACGGACAGACATCACCAAAAAACCACTGTTTTGGGTTCAGGAAGCACAAAAACAAATAATTCCACTAAAAATATTTTTGAGTTCAGGGAGCACCAACACAGATAATTCTACTAAAAATTCAAATTCTCCAAGGGGGAGAAAGTAAAAATGACAGAACATAAAAATCGTATTGCTGTACATTTTGAAAATGAACAAATTCTTTAAAAAAACTTTTATTCTACATGCGTAGATTATTATGCTACCTACCATTTATTTCGAAGTTCGCACGAGCTTAGAATTTAACAAAAAATATGTATTCGCCTGTTGCGCTAAGGACTGTAGTTATCAAACAATAAGTTTCAAGCAAAAGATATTGTTAGAATACTTAAAACGATTTTGAATGGGTTCGATATATTGTTTATTATGAAAGTTATGATTTTTTTTAGTTACCTATACAGTAGGGATTGGCCGTAGGGGTTTTACCAGAAAAGTTTTATATAATATTTAAAAGGTTCTAAAACTGATGGGATTTGATACTGTGAATATTAAAAAGTTATGCATTTATTTCTTCAACCTTTTTATGTATACTTTTAGGATGTATGATAACTTTTAATGGAAGACATTTAAAAAAAATAACCAAGATGCTAAGAAATAATATTACTATCTCACTTAAGTTATCAGTTTTTCTTTCCAATAAAAAAATGTTAAAAATGTATTTTTTAACGGATTATGATATACTTAAGAAACTTATTATGTTTACATAATCACGTTTAATCCTTATACATTATTTCTCAAAAGTGTATTTTTAATTCCAATTTTTTTTAATTTTTATTGTTATTTATTATTATTATTATTATTTTTTTTTTTTTTTTTTTTTTTTTTGAGGCAACGCCATATTTAATTTATTTTCATGAATTATGTAGCCTATTAAAGTAATACATTTCTAATTCTAAGTATTTGGTTGAGTGGATCATATTTTTTTAAACGGTAACACGTTATTTCTCGCTTCTAACAGGTTATAGTAGATTGCATAATTTGATCTAAAGAACAACATAGTTTTTAGGCGGGTGAAATTTATAACAATGTTGTATACGAGTAGGTTACCTACACCTTACTTACACATCCAGCGTAATTCTTTATTCCCTAATCAAAAAAGTGAGCCCTTTAATTTCCTTATTGCTACTAGGTATTTTATTAAGGCATTTCCATTCAACAAATTAATAGTTCTAGGTTTGGAACACTTCATTGTCACTTGAGATGGAAGCCATCCTTTCTAAAGGAGAAGAGCCAGTGCTATTAAAATAATTCGACCACGCAGCTGAAACGCTGACGTGAGTTGAGAGAATTTCAAAGTTTATATGATGTAAGATTTCAACCAACTATTTGGGAAATCGGGTAACTCACGAAGTCACTGAATTTCTGCGTGAACGAAATATATTTATAGAATTTGTTTGCAACTCAGCCTCAGGCCCCGTCGCACACACTGCTTCGTTCCGCTCACAGCACCTTGACCTTTGCTTCGCTCACAGAGGACAAACTCGCTTTACAATAATGGATACATTTTATTGGTATCCAGGTCACTAATGGTATTGGATTAAAGTTTCTTACCTTAACGTTTTTCCGTCAAGTGACCTCACTTTTGTAAATTGTGACGCGTTTCGGGCTTATTAACCTATCATCAGACAATATAAGATTAATACCTCTTATATAAGGTCGTTAAGTTTAAAAAAACACAAAATACACAAAACACAAACACAATACAGTTCACATTTAGAGTCCGTTTAGGTGTGCACGCGTTGGCTGCTGGCCAGCGACTGTCAATCAGTATTATTCAGCGCTCCGAAACATTTCGTACCGCGGGCTTCCTGGATATTTATTGCCGTGTCATATAGGATGTTAGAGCTAAAACTCAGCTGGCCGTTTAACAGTTGGTATTCACAGATTTTGTCTTTATATTGTGAACCCTTATAAATCTCATATTCTTCAACCGCGTTCATATGTCTACCTTTGGGACAAATTTTAATAGGTTTTAGATTATTTTGTAAGTCTGTGTAGCCGTGGTCCTCATCTACTAAATGGCGTGCAAAAATCGACTTGTTACCTGTGATTGTTCTTTTAGGTAAGTGCTCTTTAAAACGTACTTCCGGTTGATGAATTTTTTTAATAATAAACTCGTCGGAGTGACTTACAATACCAACACGAGTACCAAATTTGAAGTAGATCGAACGTACAGTGGCCTCAATCTTGGAGTGTGTCTGTGAGGAGTAGGTAAAACTATAAGAAAGTAAGACGCAGTTCTTTACGTAGTTTGTAACTTTCATAGTTAAATGTAATTTGTGAACCTAGTTTGCGTGAAATTGGTTGCACAGCAAAATCAGGTTCAGGGAGAAATAGAAGGAATGACAAACCCTCTTCAGGCCAGACACATTCCTAGTTTGAGGAAACTGTAAGCCTACGTATACACCATTATTAATGACACCATATAAACCGTGTACTTACAATGGAATTATTTACAACACACTTATTGAAGCGTGCCATGCTCGCGGCAATGCTTCAATGACAATTTTAATGGCGTGAATTTTTAAATGAAACAAAGAATTTCTTTCGCAAAAAAATGAATCATTCAAATCAATTTTTAATGACACCCCAAAACGTGTTCTGACAGAACTCTTTACTAATATTATTATATTGTTAATATTTGTTTGGTGATCAACATCGATTATCTCTCTTTTTTTCGAAACTTCTATATTTAATTTAAAAAAATATTGTTCGTAAAATATGTAAGTGTATAAATTCTCTATTACGATTTTGTTTATTTTCCGTCTTAATTATATTATAAAGTTCGGGTGAGATCAAAATGTCAGTGGACAAAATGTGAGGACAAGTCGTATAGTAGTAGTAGGTGGAATAATAGTAGTAACAGCACTAAAAATTACACCAAACAAAAGCAAATACAGTGTTACCACAGAAATCGATGTTTTTTAAGAAAATCTCAATGTAATACTTAGTGAGAAAATACGTTTTTTAAATGTTCATAGTTTTTATAAAATTCTCGAAAAGTCGTTTAACATAAATTCACCATATATCATCCGTTGTTATTGTAAAAGAGAGCAAATCATTTTATCATTTTTCCTAGATGATTGCAACACAGATAATTTCAATTCAATACAATAAGATGAATTGAATAATATATTGTATTTTTAAACACCTTAATATTAATTTTATTTCCCCCTTATACTCTTTATATACTCACATTGAGCAAATATAATATTTTAAATTATAATTTCTCCGAAATAATTAAACCACTTATTTCTTACTTTACACAAAAGCACATTTTGTTACCAAATTTTTAAATCAACACTGGTTCATATTGAAGCAAATTCCTTGTGACCACATTTATTGTTTCATACGCTTTGAAGCATTTTACTAGAATCTTTCAAAAGACTATTTTTAAAAAAAATACTAATTTCCGTTTAAGCACACAACAAAACCAAAAGCGAACAAATTCTGGATTTGGACACAAATTATTTCAAAAAGGAAAAAATAGTTTTAGTTAATCTTTTAAATTTTCCTGTTTTCTTTAACAATGGTGATAATGGTTTCTAAATAGTCTACCTCACAAACAAAAGGAGCACATATTGAACCACATTTATATTCCAATAAAAAGTTTAAATTGGACTAAAAATTTACTTTATTCGACCTTTTGCAATATTCGAGCTTTTTTGGAGATTCCTTCCGATTTTTTAATGTATAAAATTATGTTATCGAACTACAGCCTACAAGGAACCTCAATACCCATGTTTACCTAATTCCGTTAACAGTTGAGCAATTAAATGGAGCGTCAGAAATTCTTGTAGTAATTTCATAAGTAATCTATTGCTAGTAATAGATTACCCACCCAAGCCCTATGGTATTACAACACGTAAAGGGCACTAATTAGTCAACAATAAGAAGACAAATATTGTTAGCTGACAGGTTAAATTTAACTATAGTCTTTAATTTCTCAGCTATTTGCTCTTTGAGCAGGTCATGATTTTAAATAGCAAACCTCAAAAACGGAAAGAGCACAAATTTTAGGTTTGGGACATAAATAGGTCAACAATGAGAAGAAACATATTCTTACTTTAACAAAAAGGGAACACATTTTAGTTTTTGGACATATAAATTTCACAAAGAAGGGAAACATATTACCAGTAAACCATAAACATTTTTAATCCGACCATTATTATAAAAACTGTCTCAATAATTTGTGTTGTTTGTAGCTTTTCTTTGAATTTTTCTGATTTTCTCCTGAATGGTATAACGTAATGAAATTTGTCTACAGCACATAAGAAATCTCAATACTAATTTTACCTTAATTGGTTCAGTAGTTAGCGAGATATCGTCATTAATATCTACATCTATTCAAAATCTTAAAATTTCCAAACTAGTATTACATGTATAAAGATTTTGTCTGGTAGAAGCTTGTTCACAGGATAGGTTCAGCTAACGAGGATATTTGAATTTCTCTGCGTAAACTTGATGTGTCTTCCTTATTATTTATTGTAGCCTATACTATCCATTGAAAGCTTCAGTAACAGCTCTTAAAACTTTTAGTAGCATGTATTAAAATCGGTTCATTGATATCAATAAATCTGAATTATACAATAGCATGTACTGCGGCAATAATTTAGTTACTGAGATCGTATCGTTCACTACCACAAAATTAAATCGATAATATAACCAACCATTAATACTGTATCTTTGCAAACGTCCACATTTAACATATTTTTTTTTTAGAAGCACCCCATCTTTAAAACAATGTTTGCTCATAATTTTACTCAGAAACTCATCAACTATGGACGTTAAAAAAACAATACTATATCAGGCTGAAACATGTAGTGGAAGTATAACAAAGAGATTAAAAGTTACAACAGAATTTACCGACACACAGAATACCTGTTTTTAGGGATTATTATCACTTTTTCACCCCTTAGGAGAACGTAATAAAATGTAAAACTGGTTTACTTTTTATATGTGTTTTTCAAGAAATAAATGCAAAAAATTACAGTTTTCTAGCTTTAAGGAAAGTATAACAAACAATATTTTTTGTTTTAGGAATTTTTCAATCCTTAAAGGTCAAATATTTTAAAATTGTTTCTTAGTGCACCTATGAGCAATACGTGGACCAAATTTCACTTTCCTAGGCGGTATTCAATTAATATTTATACGTATTTGTTTGTGATAGCCTAAACTGGATTGTTTTAAACAATAATTACCTTTTCTTAGATGCTGTCGTACAATCCTTGCTTTTGTCGTCAATTTTATAACATGATTTTAGTGATAAAGGAACCGCATTGTTAAATAAAGTCCTCAAATATAACCTTCTCTAATAAAGAATAACATAAAACATAATATCATTAACATCGAAGCCGTTATTCAATGTTTACCAATAGACAAACAAAATATCACTCGATGTTTAATCAGTAGGAAAGTACAGTCCACCGATTTAAAGAAACTTGGAGATAACCCTAAAAACAAGTCCATTATCACAGCCAAGAAAATTCAAAATAAACTACAGGAATGTAACTCATTAATTACAAAAGCAGATAAGGGTAACACCTTAGTTATAACAAATAAATAAAGATGAATACACCATAAAAACATTAGATTTCTTAAACAACAATCAAATTACAGAAATACCTAAGGACCCCACCCACAAGTTTAACAATAACATAAAATGTGCTATAAATTTAAGTTAACACCTCCTTACAGGGTCTCAAAGGAGAACCAATAAAATTATCAAACCAAAAATCCCAAACCTCAAAGCACTACCTAAAATACATAAAACAGGACACCCAATTAGACCCCTCGTTAACTTCATGATCGCCCCTTCATACAGAATATCTAAAACATTAGATAGAATAATAAGAAAGAACATAACATTCAGCGAGAGTTACAGCATCAAAAACAACTTAGATTTGGTAAACAGAATGAAGAATATTAATACAACCAACAATACCACATTAGCATCATTTGATATCACCAACATCCCCATACGCGAACATCCCCATAGATGAAACAATATCAATATTGGAAAACAATCTACGAACTAATAAAATGTTAAGCAGCGAATCAATTGATGAACTAATCTATCTAGTTAACGTCTGTTTAACCCAGAACTATTATGTTTTTAACGAAAAATTGTATATCCATCAACATGGTTTGGCAATTTAACATAATGGCCAAAATATTTTTAAATAACATTGAAACCACAAATATCATGACACCAGCCAACAAATACTTCAATAAAATTAAGTACTATTACAGATAAGTTGACGATATAATATATTCGTTTAACGGTACAGTTAGACAAATAAACTTAATGATGAATTATCTAAACTCAATACATTCCAATTTACAATTTACTCAGGAGATCGTATCTGACCAGGGCTTGAACTATTTAGACCTCAGCACCAGCGTGACTGCTTTATTTCAAAGGCGTTTAAATACATACCACTTTAACAATACTAATTTGAGTATGTGTCCTAAATTGCTCAATTGCGTTTGAAAGCTTTAATTAAATTTTATGGGAGGGTGATGGTTTGATATTTTATTGTACTAATTTGATTTAAAAAAAGTTTGTTGTCTGAAGAATGGTTTATAAGTTGGTTATTGTAACCTTCATGAGTGATTCTGTAAGAAAATTAAACTTCGACTTCATTTTACAGGAGAACCGTTAGGTTTATCAAAAAAATGTAAAGAACAAAAAAGTCTTAAAATCGCCCATAAAATCCAAAAACGTTATACAAAAGGGGGGTTTCTATTTAAAAAAATGAAGTTGTCCGCCATTTTGGATTAAAATGGCGAATTTAGAAAATTTGTATACACAGTCCAAAAGGTATCAAAAGTTAAGGGCAGATGTTCTATTTAAACATTTTTGTCCGAATCGTATTTTAAAAGTTAGCTATTGTCACACTTTAGCTGGTCCACCCTGTATAACAAATTAATCTTTAGAATGTTCTGAGTACAATTATATATAATGTGACTTATTTAAATACTTCTTTAGGCGCACAAACTTAGTGATTTAAAAAATGCTTGTTAAAAGAGTACCCCAGGTATTACTTTTGCTTAGTGTTTATATTGTTGGCAATCTTTGCTTAGTGTTTATATTGATGGCAATCTTTGCTTAGTGTTTATATTGTTGGCAATCTTTACTTAGTGTTAATATTGTTGGCAATCTTTGCTTAGTGTTTATATTGTTGCCTAGTTATATTGTGGTAATATATTTATATTGTGGTAATCATTGCCTAGTTTTAATACTTAATACATTTTTAGTAGTCGTCTTATTATAAGGGGTGCACAAAAAGTATCGCACTGGTTTAATATTTTTTGAAAGATTACAGATAAAGCAATAAGATTTGGTGCATCATCACTACACCTAAACATCTACTTTTTGAAGGAACTATCAGTTTTCTGTCATATCAAGGGGACGTCCCGGAAGGAGTCAGTAGGAAATCTTAATTAGGAGCATAGGTCAATATGACATAATTTTAAAGGGCTTGTCTAGCAGAGTTTAATGCCACAAACCGCACACAAAAAGGTTGATCCAGCCGGTGAGATGCTTCCTGGTATCAACTGTATTATTTTCAAATTGTTGTAGTATGTCAAACAGTGTGTGAGATTGGAATAGGGATTTGCTGTTTAATAAAATATGAGAATCTGTTTTTTGTTGCTTGTATACTTCTTATTCTTCTATGGAATTTATTATGGGTCCCTTTTTGCATTGTTGTAATATTTCTAGATTTGATTCTAAATTCGTATATCCATGGTTATAGTCAATTGGGTGCTCGGCGAACTTGGAATGTTGTATTTTGTTTAATCTGGATGAGGGAAGGTGTTCCTTAAAACGTGTGCGAAATGAACGTCCAGTCTGTCCTATATATATATATTTTTTTTTTGGGCAATCGTCACATTTGATTTGATATATTCCGTTGCCATCGAATTTTTCATATGTTTTTTGTATTTTATGGCTTTAGAATTTGCCCAATGTTGTTGGAAGTTTGACCCTTGTTTACGGAATATGTTCTTTATTGAGTGTTACAAAGTTTTATTGTATTCTTAAGGTTCATATTTTTATTTATGTTGGTCTGGTATGTTCAATTCGTATGTATTCGTTTTTTTATCTATTTGTTGATAAGTTTGTCTATTGTACGTTCTTCGTAACCATTGGATACAGCTATAAATTGGATTGTTTTAATTTCTTGGTTATAGTCCTCAATGTCCATGGGAATGTTGAGTAATATATTTATGAAGCTGTAATATGCGGCAAGTTTGTGGGTTATGGGATGATTAGAAGTGGGGTTCATAGTGTGGTTGTTTTGGCTAGGCTTCCTGTATATTTTGAATTTGTGCCCTTGTTGTGATTTTATTATGTATTAATGTTGTTAATTATTAATTGTTGTTCATTTTACACCACCCGGGAAACACGTGTGGATTGAGGACACCATGGACGCGAACAACTTTACTATAAGCTGCAACAGTGCAAGGGTAGTGTTGCCAGTTGGTGCGTGGAGGTAAGCGAATCTCGACCTTCCGTCGCTTGACTAGTTCCATATCTGGCAACACCGCAATTTTTCTCACCCGCCTAATTTCATGGCCGCGAGTTTAGCCACTAGTCTTTCTAAGAAGTACTGTAAATTTATTCTTTGGACTAACAAAGGAATAAAAGTAGACAGTATATTAAAAGATGATTTATTTTGGAAAACTGGGATGGAAAAAAATTAACTAAATTTACATGACATGTCTACTACTAGAAATTATTGATCCTAGA
>JAGFPH010001830.1:16477-48870 GCA_018207615.1 Philaenus spumarius
ACTTATTACACTCCATACAAAATTTGTCTGGTTTTGTTACTAATTCTTTTAAGTTTGTTGCAAAAATTACGCAGAAGGTGATGTTTGCACTCAACCTTTTCTACGGTGAAATTTTTGTACGGCCGTTTATCAAGAATTTCCTTGTAAACACTACTATCACCATTCCCTATAAATCTATAAATTTATATTTTGAACATTCACATGCCTAATAGGATCATCTAGATAAAGTCAAAAATCAATTGGGCTGGAAAATAATTGTGCACGAGATAGATCTGCCTCGTCATACAAATTATAAATAGGCCTACACTAAACAAGTGCGGGATTTTGTACTAATAGGAAATTTAAAAACCCTAACTACCAGGAACCGCGACAACCACAGGCTTTGTTTAATCAACCCGGCAGATTAAGAGGCGTTACATAGATTATCAATTAGTTTACCGTTCCATAAAAGAGTAAACAAACTACAATATTGCTGACTTCCCTTTGATTGCAATTCTGAGGTTTTATAAGTAGTAAAATCTACGTGAAAGGAAATGACACAGGAAGTCTTGTGCCAATTAAATGAAAAAACATAACTCCTTTTTTTCAGAAATAAAAGGTAGGCTACGCCTGAAGCTTGTAAAATACTATTAACAAAATTTGTTAAAACCAGTATAAGGTAGCGAACAACATTAAACCAACATTAACCTAACAATACGAAAATATGAAAAAGTATAAACAGATTTTGATTTATTATTATAAATTTCGTGGTACACAAATAAACTTTAATCTATAATTATTTACCTGCAATAGATAACCTAACTATTATGGTGATAAGTAGTTATTTCAAAATATGGGTATAGGCTACTAATAAGTTAAACATTTTAAAAGTAAACAATAATCATTTTTGCAAATCAATTATGTAGTTACTATTATGAAATAAATGTCTGTAAAATTTACGAACAGTTTTGATTTGATAAGATGTATTTTGAAGATTTGTAGTTTAGCAAGTGAACAGAATACACAAGTAAAATACAAATATTAGTTCTGTTGTAAATTATATATTAAATAGTCTTCTAGAAACAAAATTTGTCATTTATTCGAAAGTTTTTAGGCCTAAACTGAAGAAATAAAGTATAAATGTAACAAAAACTGTATTTTAGGCTTAGTTAAAAACGAATTTCAGACAGTTCGAATTTTGTTGAATAATATAAAAATATTACTCTACAAATTAATTTATAAATTATATACAATGAGATTGTATGCAAAACCTAACTTTTATTTTCCCAGTATGTTTTTAGTCCTGGAGGTAAACGCCTCTTCTTTTTAACTGCAGAGAGATTCAAGGCCTTCCCTTTTCCTTTTCTTAGTCTTTGTTTTTTAGAAGGCATAGTACTGTATTAGCAATTATTGGTAAAAGGCAGGTAATAAAGGTCTAATCTTAGTGACGAAAAGAAAATGAATAAAATACCTAAACACTAACAACTGTTGATTTCGCAGTAATCAAACAAAATCGAATTCGGTCTGTTTGAATTAATATTGACAGTGTCAAAATCTTTTTTACAAGAAAATACAATAAGGTCCAGTATAACACAATCACTTATGATTCATAATAATATTATTTGTAGTTGTTGTACTACTGCATAAAGTCTACGGAGGGATAGAAAGGTGGGGGACAGAAGCAGGAGGGAGAGTAGGGGTAAACAGCACTGGCACAACCTATTGCAAAATCCTTGAACTACTACCGACTTGCACAAAAATTATTCTTTGAAATACGTTAACTAAACACTCTTAAACACAAAAATGGAAATAGTATGAATTAAAACAATTCAATAGTTCCCAAAACGAAATCACAAGCTCACGTTTCATATAAATTTTATTTTTAAAATATACATTTTGAAGTATGTAAAAACGGAACGAAAAACACGTGTTTTTTCTTATGGGAAAAGCTAAATTTGATTTCCAATTTTTGTACACATGTTTAATATAAAATGATTAAAACTATTCAATAGAAATGTTTAATAGATTTAGTTGTAGATAACTATTTGGACAAAATCTTGCTAAAAGCCTTAGTTTCACGGTAAATAACAAATTAAGATTCACCTCCTATGTTAATTGCGCTGTCACTTTCACAGCGCACTAAAGTTGGTATGCATGGCTCTTAATTTGAAATTACAGCCTTGGTTTGAGAACGTCAAAACCCTCTCATTCCCACGCTCATAGACAACAAACCTTTCGAGCAAAACATATTTGGTTCACAGGAAATGTTAGCTTGAAGCATTGTCCACACATACATACATATCAAAATATGTCTAAAAATAGACTTCTATCACACAGATATCACGTGTAATTAGTAAGGCTGTTTATTGGTTGGAAAACTGACCAATTGCAAGGGTCTACAAAACGCCCACAACTTTAGAACTATTTGTCCGATTTTTGATTGGATAGCAGTTTTAGTTATTGGAAAGTGTGATGCATCCATCAGTATATAGATATAACTTAGAAAAAATACTGGGCGGGCTGTAGGGAGGGGCATAGAAACTGAAAATTAATGGTAATTTCGGCGTATTTCATTCTCGTGACATTTGCTTTTAGAAAACTCAAAACTAAAACGATAATTACGTATGTAAATATAAGTTTTAGAAAGAAATTGGAAATACAAAAATTCAAGTTTGAAATTTTACCTTTCCAATGGTGTTTGTCTTTTTGAGATTGGAAGATTTTTAGCGAGTCAAATATTCGATACAAATGCGTTACAAATGTGTTGTCGTAGCCGGGAGTAATCGCACGAAACGTACGATCTGCCGGTTCTAGGGTTAAAAAAATCCTCCCCAACCCCCGGTTGTTGTACCCCCCCCCCCATACTGTCGTCCTGGTTACGCCTATACTCATGACCCCCCCGTTAACACGATAGCCTAAACCAGTTTATCTTTTAGCTATTCATTTTTTATTAATTTACCACAGTAGAAAAATGAACTGACCAGCATTAGCTAACCACCGTCCTAAAGCGTAACTACTCAAGATGGCGAGTCTGCCTCTCTTCAGCCCGTCCAACTTCACATGCTGTCAGCTAATTGGTTGACCAACTCTGTGAAACGGCAAGACTGTAGACGGACCACACTTGTACCGATTCCCACCGTTTCGTGACAGAGCCGGCGAGAATCGGTAGTATAAAGGCTCAGCCACTTCCTCCCGAAACGTCCTGCCATTCGTTTCTACGCTGTGACGTCACAGGGTTGTCACTTGCGCCGCACTGCCATATAACCACCACTGCTTTGCATTGGCCGGCAGCATGTATTTAGTACTTAATGACCCCCATGACGCCCTTCTACCCCTAGTGGCACAATCTTTGACATTATACACTTTCAACAATAAATAAATAATGCTTTAATGAAATACTAATGCACCTAGACAAGGTAAAAGAATAAGCGAAAGCACAACAAATCAGTTACAGATATGTTTACTTTACTAATATCCGGTTTTGTTTACTTCCAAGGAGGCTAAGCAAATTTTTAGTCATCTTTCAATGTTATTTAACTTTGAATGACAATTTTCTAGGTTTCTGTCAAATTTTGGTTTGGAATTTTACATATTACTTGTATGAAGTCTATAGTATACAATAATACCGTATTTGTAAAAAATATTTCTGTAGGATTGCACTAAACTTTGATTTTGAGAATTGTGTAACTATTTCAATGTTTACATGAAATAATTGTTTTAAATATTAATAAATCATTAACACAAATTCTTTTTGATAGTTAATCAAAATGTTTCTCGGGTGCAGGTGTATACAAATTTGTTCTTTCCTTGGTATAGTAAATTAATTTACTTTGAGCTCACAACTTACTTCAAAAGGATCTGCCACAACAAAGGGAAATGACCACCAACCACCAGTTCCAAGATTGATTTTACAGATATTAAAATATGAAATTTGGCTACAAATTAGGCACTGTATTTTAAGAATTACGCATTTGATCAATCAGCTGCTATTGCTAATCTATATAATACAAATGAATGGCTGTTTTTGAAGTGATAACTTCTATTGGCCCGTTGGGCACTTTCGACTTGGCTGTGTTTTCGAAATCTCGCGTCACGCCAGATTTCTCGCGAGATCTTGCATCACGCCAGATTTCCCGCGAGATCTCGCATCACGCCAGATTTCTCGCGAGATCTCGCGTCACGCTTTTGTTTAGACACAAGTCAGATCGTGGAGAGGGAATATTATTAATACATTATTTACATTTATTAGCATAGCAATCAAATTAACACATAAGAATTAGTTAATATAATATAACAGCTGATTTCGCCCATCATCTGTAATTCTTAAACAAAACCCAGCGTAGATTATATTTTGGGGTTATGTTTACAACTTCAACCATTAAAATTTCTTGTGATGTTAATTTTCTTATATATTAGTTATACAACTAATGTAGGCTTCTATAACTATAAGTTATATGGGCTTCTACACGTTAGAAGATTTGCTTTGGGGTTATAAACTGTATATAAAACTAACCTTTGATCATCAATATATTCGTTTATACAAATTTAAAGAAGGATACCTACTACTGTTTAACTTCGCAAACATTCGTACATCTTTGTATAACATATTTGATTATTAATTTCTTTACTGTAATATTAACAACTTCTAAATCATTTGATCTATCAATATAAAATAAAAGGTAACTAAAAGATAATATTTTTACCTTTCTTTAAATATATAATAACGGATATAAATAAACAATTTGAACAAATAGGCCTACAGTTTTATAATCCTTATAATTGTACACATTTACCGAGTTAAAAATCCCCGTAGTCATAGAAGTTATCACTTCCAACGTGTGGTCTTAAGCACACCCAGTTAATTTTTTTTTGTATTGTAAGCGCATCACTTGAGAATCAATTTGGATATTTTTTATTTTAAAATGTTCGTAATAGTCCGAACTAGGTTTTTATATAAAGAAAAATTTGAAAAGTTTCCCGAAAAAGTTTCAAATTTGGAAAAACTAAACAGCCTATTTTGTATGGACTCAAGACCATAGCGAACAAAATCAGCTGTTCGTATAACATGCTTAGTAACACATGTTTGTTTACATTCATTAACATAGCAACTTTACTAGCAAATTTGTAATCAGTTTATTATTTTTTCAAAATCAACAGCTTTTTAGGTTAGATTGACTAACTTAAAGTAAACAAAAATCAACTAAAAATGCTTACTATATTTTAATTCAATTCAAACATTGGTTGTTACATATTATATATAAAACAACTGATTTGCATTAAAATACATAATTTTAGGTTAGGCCTACAATGAACCAAAACACGTTTATTTGTAACCAATTGGGATAATTTAGAATCAGGTTTTTTACAATTCTTCACAACTATCAGTTTTTTTAGATTAGGTAAAAGCAAACAAAAGGTTTACTGTATTATCTATAAAGGTTTACAAAGTATAAATCTAAATTTGTGTAGTATATTCTTAAGTGGCATAAAAACCATTTTGCATTTCGATTACTTAAGTCAATGTAATGATATGGAATAACTTTACTACCCTTTAAATTAAATCAAGCAATAGCGAAGCATTGCTGAGTCCACTAGTTAATAATAATTATGTTTATAATAACCAATTCTGAAACAAGTTTTGCCAGAGTCGGCAAGAGTTTAAAAAAATTGTGTTGAATTTCTTAAAGAGTTTTAAGTTAACTTAAAATTGTAATGCAGACTGTACGTTCTTTTAGCTCAATGTAAAAATCTATTTTATATTTGATTTCCACAAGTACAGGATGACCAAACGTCCCGGAAAACCGGGATTGTCCTGTTTTTTGTCATAATATGATGTGGTGTCGTAAAAGTGGTTTCAGGACGTTCAAAAATCCCGGAATTCAGTTTTAAATAAATTATAATATATATATATGTATATATGTGTTCGCACTCTAGCGGCCGCATTTTACGTCCGATTTGGTCCAAATTTGGTACACGTGTTGGTTGTCTATGTGGCTCGGACCAGTTCGTTAGCCAAGAAAATCCAACAACCGGAAGTACGATTTTTGACCGGAAGTAACTATTTTTTGAGATTTTTACTACGAGAATAAATTTTTTTTAGAGTTTTTTCTAAAAATATAAATGTAGGATGTTATTCTGCACATTTTGTTTTTTTACGCGACCTTATAGCTTGCTTGGTTCCCCCAAAATCAATCAAAACGTAAAATACTATAAAGTACCCGGTTCGAAGCGAAGTGCAAACTCCCGAGGCCACTAGGCGCAAACAAATTCTACTAATATATTGCGTACACACAGACAGCTGTTCAACGCCTTCATGAGTAGACCTATTTCCCAAATTGTTGGTTGAAACCCTAAAACATAGGCATATAAACTTAATTTTGGAAATTTGCTCAACTCACGTCAGCGGTCCAGCTGCGTGGTCGAATTATTATAACTGCCGTTATCAAATATAAGAAATAATTTGATTTGACCATATATCATTATTTACAATCTTAGTTTTGAGGTTATTATTAATCCTACACCTTTATTATAAATAAAACATAACATATGTTTGTAGAAGCAATGAATACAGTTTCTGTATTCATTGGTAGAAGGTTCCATTAAGGGGTGGCGTGCGGAGCACTCAGGGGTCTCCCCTAGTACCTTTATTGGTCGGCCAAAACTTCTGTGCGCGCGGACGGTTCGCTACTAGCGGCACTAAAAACATAGCCTGTTGCTCTCCGCATTTTACATTTGGGGAGCACTCCATGGTTTCTACCTCGCTGCGCTGTAGTAGCAAGTCACGGATGTTTTCACAAAAGCACCCCCGCCAACCCCCTCGCCTGGAACCGACCAGGTCTGGTCGCGCGCACAGAAATTTTGGCCGATCTGTACAAAGCGAACTACCGCATACCATGTGGGAATAAGAAACGTAGGGTACATTTAAATAATAAACGGGTATATATTAATAATTAGATTTTTGTAAGAAAGTATTTTAAGTCATTATTAATGTTGTTAATTATTAATTGTTGTTCATTTAACACCACCCGGGAAACACGTGTGGATTGAGGACACCATGGACGCGAACAACTTTACTATAAGCTGCAACAGTGCAAGGGTAGTGTTGCCAGTTGGTGCGTGGAGGTAGGCGAATCTAGACCTTCCGTCGCTTGACTAGTTCCATATCTGGCAACACCGCAATTTTTCTCACCCGCCTAATTTCATGGCCGCGAGTTTAGCCACTAGTCTTTCTAAGAAGTACTGTAAATTTATTCTTTCGACTAACAAAGGAATAAAAGTAAACAGTATATTAAAAGATGATTTATTTTGAAAAACTGAGATGGAAAAAAAATTTACTAAATTTACATGACATGTCTACTACTAGAAATTATTGATCCTAGACGTCGCAAAAGTATGCCCATTAGAGAACCCTCTCACCTTTTAGAAGAACAGAAAAAGAAAAACCATGCTAACAAAAAAAAAAAAAAGGAAAACATCGTTAAAATAATTTAATTACCGTATATCTAAAATTCATCCAACATCTGTGATTCTGTGATGCTGAGAAACATGAAGGGCATAAAATCAATTTATTTTTATTTTCTTCTTAATTTATCTTATTGGTCTAAATTTGTATTACCCACACATCACAGGGTGCCCTAGGAATATCCCAAACACATCCTGAATATTTTCCTGATTTTAGTAGCCTACTTCCCTGATTTAAGTTTTTCTAAATTTATTGAAGATACTTTAATAATTATTTGAGTGTTGAATTTCCATCTTTGAGGCAAGATGTGACAATTAATTTTAGTTAGACAAACACAGTAAACAAAGACAAAGCAATAAATAACTGCCATTGAGCACCTAACAACGGTGAGGGTACAGCTGGTATAATAATTCTATCCCTTTTAGTTTGCTTCAAAATAAATTTGTAAGAAATTTAAGTTAGATATAAATAGTAGTCTATAATAAAAAATAATATAATTATGTAAATAAATTATTTTTGTAAGGCATATTTTTCCTTATTGTTGATTTAAAATTTGTTTGTATAAAATAAATATGTGGTTTGATTAACTGTAATTAGTTTTATTAGTTTGTATAAACATATTTATTATAACAAAACTTATTAAGTTTTAATATTGTAATTAAACATTCATATTTTTATAGAACTGTAATATTGAAAAATTGAGTATTTATAGATTTAAAATTTTCCTTACGTGTGTAATCAAATTGTGTACTACTTTTGAAATATTTTTAATTTATTTTTATTATTAGTCAACATGTTTTTTCATTTACTGTAATGATCGGAAGATTGTTCCTGTTTGTGTTCAGTTGAGATTAGTTTTTAATTGTCTGTTAATACGTAGGCCTATTTCATAAGAGTAATAACCTGATTAAATCAATGCCTGGATGTCAGACTGACATTTCAATACCTAGCCTAAGGTGACCAAATCATTTCCGTAGAAAACCGGGGGACACAACCAGCCTGGACCAAAGGTACCCCCCCCTCCAATGTACACAGGGTTTTAAAATATAAAATATTTGTATTTTTAAAGAAATTTATGTTTTGCAATACATTTTGTTGATTATAGCCTATTGAAAAAAAACACAAATTGTACTATGACTTATTTATATATCTGTTTAATTAATATTATTTAAAAAAAAATATTATAGTTTTAAAAATATTACAACCATGGAATTTATAATTAAATTTAATTAGCATAAGCTTTAAATATTACTGAGTGTTTGTACATGGGGTTGATTGTTCTTGGAGATGTTTAAATTTATCGTGTCATATTTCGTTGAATCAATACAACAAAAAGTACATACAATTACATACTTAAATTGTTGAATTTGTATCATGTAAACGTTATTTACTTTCTTGTAAAACATTGCGAAATCTGTTATGACAATAAATAAATAGGCCTACATAAACGTATAACTATGTACACTCCTTTACTCCGAGTATAATTGAGTGAGGCCAATGCATTCCTATAATCCAAAGAAAAAATCAGATTTTTTAAAAGAAGAAATTTTGCGTCTTGAGACATTTCAGTTAGTTTAGAAATTAGATTGTTCAAAATCTCCTAAATTGTTTACTATCCCTAAATAAAGTTACAAAACAAGACAAGAAACTATTAGGCCTATGTTCATTTAGTATTCAGTATCATGTCTGCGGTAAAATTAAATATAAATATACCCACTTGTTGATTAAATATCGCTGACGAACCTTTGCTACTCGGCTATTTCAGGCGGGGAAGGGAGATTCGGAGACAGACACAAGGTAAAATGTTACGCATGAGCTGTACGTTTGAACTATTTTTGTGAAGCGGCTGGCGGAATATTGTTTCGACTGCTTCTGGTAGTTCACAAATCTGCCTCATAGGAAAGGAGCGGTAGAGTCAACTTCTAAACTTATTTTATGTACTGCAGACCCTTAAAAGGGGGCAAAAGACAAAAATTATTTGTAAATCATGCGAGCCTATCGGAACATATTGGAACTTCTATGGAGCCGCTTTACATGGAAGCGCAATGAATTTACTACGAAAAATAGTTCTGTCTCCCCCTCTCCTTCTACTACAGGCTACTCCAACCTATTCCCCTGTCTCGCCTGTCTGTGTCCCGCCGGTGCGGCAGTTCTATGAGTAGACTAACATCCGTTTACGTGCGAAATATTTTGACCTTGATCAGCCTTTTCGGCTGTCAGCACTAGCCTTGTCAACATTTCTTTCCTTATTGCTTAGTGCTTCTGCTTATTCCTTACGGCTTCTTCTAAAGATAAATAAGTAGCGAATTTAACTGAGATGAAATGTGTTTTGTTTACTGTTTAAGCCTATACATAATTTATTTTAGTAATGAAATGTTTTTATTAGTTTACAACAATTATGTACTAAATAAACCCTTGACCCTTAGAATGTTGTAATTTTACCTCACATCAACAAATTTGCATTTAATATTTATTTGAAAAACATTAGGTGTGATCCAAACTTTATGGTTCATTATTTTCGGAAACTAATGAAACAATTTTTACACTGGATTATTATAACTATACAAACCATATCACATGTTTTAAGATGGCTGACACTTCTTTTTCACTTTTCAAGTTTCATGAGGTAAAAGATAAGGATTATTTGGTTGAGACAAAAGAGGATTCTACCACAAATTAGGAAAAATACTGATTTGTGGCAATTTAAAATATCATCTCATTTTAAAATTTAAAATGCTGACAAAGTATTTATTTCTCAACAGTTAATAAAATTTAGTTCCACGATTAAATACATGTTACATATAATTTTTTTTTATTGGTAAACGTGTTTTATGTAAGTCTATTTTAGAGAATCCAATAATTTGCAACGACAGTGTTCAGAACATCAAAATTTAGCAGTTGCAGTGTTGGAGTGATTGAAATAAAAAAGTACTCATTATTTTGTCTGTGTCGGAAGCTGCATTTATTCATTATTAAACGTAATTATTGGATTACTTTTTAATTTTTTATATGCTTCTTCTTTTCTTTTTATTATTATTTCATTATTTCGACGCAAAAATATATCCTGTGCTTCCTTTGTGAAACCTTCAGTAATGACTCTTTTATTTATATTTAACCCTCGTTGAAGTCGCACTTCCTTAGTACGAATTGCTTCAACCCTATTTCCGTTTGTAACCTACCCGCGTTTTTCTCCTTAGCAATTGTGCCCATCTGCGTCCCTTTACATCCTTTTTCAATACCAGCGTCTCCAACCACTATCCTATCCTCGGTACTCACTTTCATAAGTAACTCAGTTTCTACTACCTTAGAAATGTTATTACTTTCTCCTACATTTTCTTTATTTGAATCATTCTTTATTAATACTGTATCAATTTTACTTGAATTGTTTTTATTTATTTCTACTCCGTTAACATCTTTTATATTATTTTTCTATCTTGAGTTTATATTAAAACAATGTTTCTTTTATTTTCCTAATGGCCGATTGTTTTCCAAAAACGGTATTTGCACTTCTTTATCAATTTTAAATTTAATATATTTGCCTTCCATGTTTATTCTGGCTTGTAATTCGAATAATATGTCACAACCCATTATCACACGTGACCTTAAACCTTTTACGTCTAAAGGTAGGATTCCTATGCACGACTGTAACTACTACAGCCGCGCAGCTCCAGCCGCGTGATCAGAGCCGTACGATCCGAGTCGCTTGGTTAAATTCTTATGGCGCGACTAGTACAGTTACATTTAGAACGTCATGGCAGATAGATCATTTTTGGCTGCGTATCTTCTACTTGAGGAAGAGGAGGAAGAAGAGTTGTTATTACTGGCCCATCTTCAAAAAGACGATTCTAATCTATTGTACCAAGTAAGGCGAGAAGAAGGATTTCAGAATATTCTAATTCAGAGAATACCCTAATCTTTGTATTTTGGGTGTTTAGGGTTATAAATAGACTGGTGTTCTCGCACAAGCTCAATGAGTTTAGAATCATCCATGTTTAAAAGACACAAAATACTTTAACACAGTAAAAAAACACTCCAGCCGCCACGACTGTTACGACTATACTGCTCATGTCAGCAGTTGAGTCGTACGGCTCAAGCCGCCTCACCGGGGTCGCTGCAGTCGCGCGGCGCTAGACGCTCCTTAGGAATGGGTTCCATTTACTTCCATTATTAGGAGTCCATTACGTCTGGAGCCGCGCGGCTGCAGCCGTTACAGTCGTAGCATAGGAATCCCACCTTAACAACTTCATGTCTACTGTTTTTGCCCCCAATTTAACTTTAACCATAGCTTGCTTGTTTATTTTTTGTATCCGTCCTTTTAACGCGGTAACTATTTCAACGTTTGTTACAGGAGTTATAAAATGTCTACATCATTGCCTTTTAAATGCTCAAAGTAATCTAATTGTACTACACTTATATCCGCACCGATGTCAATCTCTAGTACCGCCGGGTTAAGTTCAGTTTCCGCGAAATTTGCCGGAATCTCTTCTATAGGCTTTTTCTGTATCTTGATTACTTAGCAAGTCATCCCGTATGTTATAATGAATACTACCTAACGCTTTCTGTTTACTATTTTAATTTTTTCGGTTAAATATACATTGGTTTCAGGTTCAATCCTAGCCAATGGCAATACATTATTTTTACCTTTTTATTATTATTTAACTTTGTCATTACGTTATTTATATTTATTGTTATTTTATTCAAGGCCCTGTGTTTCCTAAATATAATGTCTTTCTAGGCAGAACCTCCTTATTTAGTTTTTCTGCTTCTGATTAGGAGTAGGTTTTGGTGGACCGGGTCTATTTGGGTTTGGGTGTTTGGAGTTATTTTGGTTTTGACCATTAGTCCAGTCAACCTGTGTCGTAAAATACCCGATAGAGGAAAAAAATAGTATAAAGCTAATTTTTTCCCCATCGATTACTATAGTTTAGACAAGTGTATTGCCAAAAGTCCCCACCCCTACCCCCTTGCTTCCCCCCAGCGCCTCCCAAAGTTAGAAATTGCAAGGGTTTCGTAAATCGCGTTTATCTCAAAAACTATTAAAGGTATTGGAGTCAATTTTTTTCGTTGTCTTATAATTTTTTCTACAATTAATGTCCTAATCCTTTTTATCGTATCTTTTACCGTTTGGTAGTTATTTGTAAACAAGCTGATAAAAATGTATATATTTAATTACGTAATTTTACTTTTTGGTTTCCAACTTTTTACACTTACATTTTACACAGAAATGTTTCAAACAATACTTTTAGCCCCTTTTAAGAGCTTTAAAATTGTGTATCACATGACATACTTAACGTTTATATATTGCTAGTATCAGGCGTGAAAGTGCAATGCGCACAATTTTCGCGGCACTCACCGGTAGAACGAGCTCCCCGCTCTGTCAAATAAGTTATAGTTGCAGGTTGCTATGGAGTCGTCAGTTAATTTTGACATTATTATCGGCTAAACTTGTTGGCTTATAAGGAAATGCCACGTATTATCTTATATTATTTGTTGATGCAACGCTATTAAGTCCATTAAGTTTGTGATTTTACTACTCAGATATTATTGAAAAAAATCAAGATTAATCTACAATTTCCAAATTGCTCTTCGTACTAAATAGGATACACAACGGACAGGATGTAAAAAAATATTTTTTCTAAGGGTCAATAAATTATAGATTACATATTGTTTTTAATTGTTTTCATAAAATATTTGTATTACAAAAATAATAAATAATAATGCAATGTCTGAAATTCAGTTGATTCAGTTTTCTTGGATTGATAATATCATTATTTTGTTAGTAAAAATCTATATCTAGTTCTAGTAATTATTGTTGTTTACCATAATTAGTTTAAAAATTCAATTAATGAGAGAAACATGTTTATAAAATCATTAATGTAAGCCCAGGTATAAGGTATATTACACTATACAGTGTACGGTTTCCGTCTATTCAAATCACAAAATAAACGTCACCTTTTAAACTAAAAAAACTTCTCACTAATATCATTGTATTTGGATAACCTAATAGAACTCCGATCCAATGCAATATTTTGTTCCACTGGAAATTCGACTTTTTTGGCGCTATCTATTGGGGAAACGAAGGAAGCTGGTTGGAAACACCAATGCTTACAATGCTTTCTCCCTAGCGCTACTTCGCGGCGCGATCATGTACTATTTTCGCGAACACCTTTTTTCCGGCACACAACCCCCGTATGAATGCAAGATCTATTTATTATTCATGATCTATGCTAATATATTCTATACAGTTTTAAACAATAGTCAAAACATTTTTTGACTAGATAGAGTTAAATTATTGTACTTTAAGTAAATTTTAGATAGGTTTGACTTTTAACAGTTGAACCTCAAAATATAATTAAATCCTCAATATTAAAGTTTTGATTCGTTGTCATTAGTTATACTACACTTTGTGATTTAATAAAAACTTAGCACTTCTAATATTAAAAAATTGTCGAACAAAATCTGATCATGATCAAGACGGTTATATTATTCACCTTCAGGAAAAACATTAGAATTTCCCCTCGGTCCTTACCGTAAAACTATTTATTTAATGGACACAATATATGGCTTGTGATACATTAATGAAGCTATGATTCTTTGCAGTAAGAAATCGTGTAACTCCTACGCTAAAAAATAGAGGTTATATTTTAGCTTTATTTTTTTTTAAACGGAAAGAGATATACAAAACAGATCTCGGAACAATTATTTACAGTGAGAGTTAAATTTAGAAAACTATTTACAAAATAATTACAAAAACCTATTGGTTTACCTAATTTTGGAATCATAACAAGGAACTCCTTATCTTATACCCTAATGAGAAAAATAATTAACTATTACTTAGATCTCATAACTTTCATTTTAATTTCTTTACTTGTGACCTGAAGAAGTGATTGATGTGGTTCTTGGTTAATGTCAACATAAGTTAAGCCATTTTTATTTTACTAACACATAAATGCAAGTTTTATAAGGGTTTTAAATGCATTTATCACAAGTCAAAAGTGTTCATATGAAACTGCTGACATGAGGTAACAGTGGAGTTGGAAGGATTTTGTAAAAGGGTTTTCTAAAGTTCTCATAAAATATAAAAAAACTGTCCATAAAACAGTTTTTAAGTAATATATGTAATTTAAATAATAGTAAATAATAAAAGCATCTTATAAAAAAAAGAAAGCAGTCGTGGGACTGCCAACAGAAGTGAAAACTGTCATGAATATAAATTGTTGGTTATATTGGTTTAATCTGAAATTTGAGAATTATTTTTACCTTGACCAATTAAAAAAAAAATCTAAAAAATAACATAAAAATGATTGTCTATAGTTAAATAATAAATAAAAAAATATAATTTTGGTTAGGCATATACTGAAACAACACGCGTTTCTTTAATGCATTTACATTCATTATCATATCAAGCAAGATAGCTAATTTATCTGTGTCCATTTTAGAGGTATCACCAAGTACTCAAATTTAACATAAGTTACAACATTAGGTTAGTTAATTCAAAAAATGTTGGTTTTAGGATAATGTTTGATGTTGTAGACAATTACCAAGAAATTATGATTTCAGTTTTTTCTAGATAACTCAGTAATGCTTTGACCTACAGAAACGAAAAAAGCCATTTTGCCTGACGTTAAAAACAAAATGTGTTGTCTCTTGCACACTTTTTGTTATGTTAGCGATTTTCAAGATATTCCAATTTAAAGATTTGTAACTGCCGCCATTTGGAAAATTATTAAAATAAAATCGTGGTGCTTGGTACACTTGTAAACCGTAACATACACATCGCTTATATCAAACTTAAACTATCTTACCTATTTCTGGAGTTGCAATGAGTTTTTTGTAAAAAAAAATATCGAACCCCGGTCTACCGCG
Organism: Philaenus spumarius; assembly: GCA_018207615.1. Lineage (NCBI taxonomy): Eukaryota > Metazoa > Arthropoda > Insecta > Hemiptera > Aphrophoridae > Philaenus > Philaenus spumarius. Next base: position 31,785 of record JAGFPH010001830.1, read on the forward strand.
TGACAGGCGGGGATACTGACCACTATGCTACCGTTGACTGGGTTGGAATTGAGTTATTTAGTGCTATCTCTCTTTTGTAAACACAGAGGCGATGGCGAATAATATCTGACGATCACGCGAGATCAGAGATGTTTACCCATCTGAAAAAGTGCATAACGCGCCATAAGTTTTCACTTCAAAAATATGTAAATTGTCCACACGGGTGAAGTGTAAAATTTTAAATGCAAGTTACGAATTGAGGAAGCATAATGTTCATTTTTAATACAAATTACAAAATGACGAAGCACAATGTCTATTTCAGAGGTAATATCAATTAAACTACCTAAAATTGATAATTTGATAATTGATTGATTGGTAATATCAATGTGTTAACATTAAAGAAGTTAAGCCTATGACGTAGGACAGTCTGATACACTTATATACCCAATTTAAATATACTAAACTAGCAATGCTCTCGTGGCCTAACCGACTAAGGCGCTAGTTCTGATGAACTCTGCTGGTTCGAATCTCAGCAAGACCAAAACTTTTTCAAGATGACGGAATAGGATGTTTCACATAATAGAGCGTTTCTTAAAATGCATGAGAAAATGCGTGACGGTAAAAGCCGATTCACTGTTAGCAAACATAGCGCCGAAGTGGGCCTATAGAAGTTTAAACTTCAATAAAATTTTTGAGCTTAATGAACGAATGAGTTATGTGATTTTTATTTTCTTATTACGGAAATCAATGTTTTTCTGGGAATTAATTATTTGATATCACAAGCTATAAGTGTGCATTACAATTTCTTGAGTGTGGTCGGAGGGGAATGGGGTGTTTTGGGATTTTGTAAATAAAGTTTCCAAGTTTACCTAATAACTGTCCTGACGTCAGTTTTGTATAACTCTTTCTGTGTTTTTTGTTTTTGTTTATATATATATATATATAAACAATATATATATATATATATATAAATAACAATAAATATATTGTTATAAATATATTATTATATAATAATAAATATTATATATATATAATATAACAATATATATATATATATATATAAAGAGGAGGTAAGTATCCAAAAATCACCCTGTATGCTAATGATTTTCCAGTTTACGCATTTAATACCCATAGGCTACGTTAAGTAGGTTTAGGCTACAAGTATGGAAACTAATAATTTTGCTGTTTAAGAGTGACGTGTGTTAAACTATTGTACTACTACTTGAACACTGAAAACTTACTAGGTATAAGAGGAAATATCTAAACAAAAATGTCACATATATAATCTTCTCAATTATTTGCCCTGAAGTACAAACACGAAAATTGGTCTTTTTACAAAACGCAAAAGAATTGTTATGTATCTTATTGTTGGATATGTTGTCAAAAAGCATCAACTCCAACGATCGAAGAAGCTATGGCTCCACCAGATTTATAAGCATTGAATAAAGAAAAGTTATCCAAATCCATTCAAACCACAATTTTTAACTTGGTAAACATTTCTAGATAGTTTGTTCATGCTCTGATTAGTGGATTGGAGAGCATTGGGGATACGATTCAAATTGTTATTCAATCTAGTTCAGTCTGTACTGCAACTAGGAATTTGTTTCGTAGTGCGTATGTTTCGTAGTCCGTTAGAATGGAGCTGTAACAAAACAAAAGTATTTATACTTTTACTGTTATGATTGAATTATTGTAGACTTTATAAATATGTATTTGTGACAAGACTGCATTTTATAGAATAAAACTTGTACGCAGAACCTCACGACAACTACTTGTACTAAATCAAAAACGTTTCAATGAAAAGTCGCCTTCTTCAGTGATGCAAGAGCTTCAATAATCAACGTCTGAATTTGGCGACTTTGCCTTTGAAATGCATTTGAGGTAATAGACGTATTGTTTGGGAATTCTTTGTTCAAATTTTATTCTATCAACATCTGTATGTTTGATCAAGTATTTCTACAAAATAATTGATTGACGTATAATACTTATTAATACTTTCAATTAAAATTAATTACTTACAATAATATCAGTATTTAAACTAAAAACACATGAATTGACTGTTTGCAACGTTAGTAACTCAGCATTATACGAGCCTTAATTATACATTACATTTGGCTTTAACTTATAAATAAAATCTATAATTTTAGTTATTCAAAGTATTGCATTTATTTATTAGCGAGGTTTAAAATATTAACACAAAGGAAAAATATACATTACATACATAATTTTGATCTTATTTCTGTTATTATTGATATTCCTTTCTTACAGTAGAAAAGTTTTTTATAACAACAACCACAATTATTGTTTTATAATTATTCGCAAAACAAATTACTGTTAGAACAGAAAAATACTAATTTCACAGTAGAAGTATAGGTATTATATGATTAAAACGAATAATTCAATCTTAACTGATATACAACAAAATAATAAATAAAGGTTTTCCCTTCATTAATTTCAAAATAATGTTATTAATTTACAACGTAATCAATTTCCGTTTTCGGGAAAGACTGATTTTATTTTCTCAGTCCTCTTGGATTTTTTTGTAAAGAAAAAGCTTTCAATTTGAAAACGAATCTCTTTTTCAAATTACGATTAGTCATTAGTACATTATTCAATATCATTCCATACGTCCTGAACTTCTGAATTAAATTAACTACAATGGTATAGTATTAGTTAATTTCAATGAAGGCATAGAAGGACATTCACTGGATTACTTCACTAAACCGAATGAAATTTCGTGAACCTAACATTGTTTCTATGATTGATGTGCGATGTGTTTTTATATCTATACTTATAAAAGCCAAATACCATTGACTCATAGACTCACTGACTCATCACAGTTTCTGCAAAACCCCGTGGCCTACAAACATGAAATTTGGCACTAATACTCTTTATAGGCTCTAGACGCGCATTAAGAAAGGGTTTCCAAAAATTCGAAATTTTAGGGGGGGTTTTGGGGGGGGGTCAAAGTTACTAAATCACGATTTCTCTAAAATAAAAGCCAGGTACCACTCACTGACTGAACACTTAAAAAGAATACAATTACGTTAAAAAACTGAAAATACCAACCACCACGGGCAACGCCGTACGGGTCAGCTAGTTTTGTTATAATTGAAAAATATAATAACTGTTATCTCACAAAATACAGAAATTTACTTACAAAATTACTCTCTTTAATTTTTGTCCATAATCATACAAACACCTGGTGTGTAAATAACGTACTACAAGTTATGACAGTGCGCAGACTGGTTACTTCTCACTGATATATTGTATGCAGTTTTATACAAGATAAAAGACATTACATATTTACTTTATAACTTTTTATGTTTACAAATGCCAGTAAATTTTGAAAAGATTTGGTTATACCTAATCGAACCTCAAGATGTATATTATAATTTGTTAGAAGGAATAGTAAATAATAACTTACGCCAGTTGCCTAAAACTGTCGTTTTTAGGAAAATTTTGTTTATCTCCTTGTCACATTTAGTTTAAATTTAATTTAATAATATCAAATTTTTTACACATAATAAAAGTTTAAATAAGTTTGATTCATACATTCCAGCTTAAATTAGATTTTCATAGTTAAAAAAGTTTTTAACTGTAAAAATAAAATCTAGATACATTATCGATAAAGGCAGGACATTACTTTTATTTCCTGTACACGCTTTCAATCTTTCCACTTTTCAGAATAGTGTGTATTATCTTGAGGAGTTCTTAACTTTTTAAGAAAATTTCGTGGTTTTAACTTCGTACCGTCTGTGATTTTATTATCAGATGAAAACGACTTCTCGTAGTTTCAAATTCAATCGTAATGTTTAAACTATTGATGAAAAAAAGATTTTACAATGAAAATACCACAGTTTCTAAAATTTCAATTTTATTCCAACTTTATTTTATATCTTGTCTACTATGTTTATGTAGGATTATCTTCCATTACATCTCGGATTCAATTGCTTGTTTATTGTCAAATGTAGACAATAGTTTCTAATTAATAATTTATTGTTTCAGTTGGATGTTACTATCCTTAGCCAAAAAATTAAATTAACAATAACACAATTAATGTTACTTTATGCTATTGTACAGTAGTTAATACAGTTGTTAATCAACTTTGTAATACCAAAAATATACGATAATTACACATATAAACTGTCATAATATTGAAACTATTCACTTAAAATGTTTATAATAACTAAAATCGTACAAGTTATTCCTTTTTATTCCAGAAATAAACTTACCTTGGGATTGTCCAAGCTTTACTACTTTATAATATTATTAATCTTGATACAAGTCAATAATAGTAAATTATAGGATCAGGAATACCGTTTTAATGCTTTTTAAATTATGTTTTTGTCAAGTTGAAAAAAAACAGTTTTCGGATCATTTCAAATAAAAAACTTTATACTTCTGGTATAAAAATCTATTGCTTTAATATAAATTTTAAATTCATTATAAAAATAATATTAGTGCTAAAATTATTTGTAAAATGTATTTCCAATGAACAGAGTAGTTTATTCACTTATGTTTCTTCTCATTATTATACTGGTCTAGTATTTTGGAATATTCATTGTCGGTTAACACGATGTTTTTATAAAAAACAATAGTTGTGGAAACAGATTTTTTATTAATGTCAATAAAGTAAACATTTGTAAAATATATGCACCATATAGTAAACAAGTAGCCTTTACAGTTTCTCTGTTTAAATCTTAGCCTGCAAAAGTGCAAACTTCTCACTAATACATTCCATACATGTTACAAGAATTAGCATCACATGTTTTAATATTTTATACAAGATATTTAAATGACACATATTTTGGAAAGGTTTTATTTTTACCAGTTGAACCTCAAAAACACAAGTATCAACCTGTCCTTTTATCGGTACAGTTTTGCCCTCTATCTCTATATTATATAAAATCCAAAACCCACTCACTCACTGACTGATCACAGTATCTCAAAAACCATACCATAGGCATCTAGGAACTTGAAATTTGGTACAAATATTCCTCATAGGCACACTATGAAAGGATTTAAAAATATTTGGTCTCTATATGAAACCCCTAAGACAATAAATATTGTTTGGTATATATCTCAAAAACCCTACCGCCTAGGAACGTAAAATTTGGTACACATATTTGTCACAGGGGCTAGAGAAGCAATAAGAAAGAATTTTTAAATATATTATCTGTAAGGGTTGAAACAACCCCTAAAACCATAAATATTGTTTGTTATATATCTAAACAGAAACTACCTCCTAGGAACTTGAAATTTGGTACACATATTTTTCATAGGCACTAGAGGCGCATTAGGAATGAATTTTAAAATATATGACTTTTAAGGGTTGAAAGAACCCCTAAAACAATAAGTATTGTTTGTTATAATTTCCTTAAAAATAGAAAACTAAAATTTTGTACATTAATTTTTACACAATACATATAAAAAGTAAACCAGTTTTACATTTTTTCACGTTCTGCTAAGGGGTGAAATGCTGTGTGGGGTAACAACCCCTAAAACTATAAATATTAATTGAACACAGCCTAGAAACGTAACATTTGGTACACATATTGCTCATATTGGATAGAGGCGGACTAAGAAAAGATTTTTAAATATTTGGCCTGTAAGGGTTGAAACAACCCCTAAAACAATAAATATTGTTTATTATATATCTCAAAAATCCTACCGCCTAAGAACGTGAAATTTAGTACACATATTTGTCACAGGGGCTAGAGGTGCAATAACAAATAATTTTTAAATATAAGACTTTTAAGGGTTGAAACAACCACTAAAACAATAAGTAGACTATTGTTTGTTATAATTTCCTTAAAAAAAGAAAACTAAAATTTTTACATTTATTTTTACACGATACATATAAAAAGTAAACCAGTTTTACATTTTTTTCACGTTCTGCTAAGGGGTGAAATGCTGTGTGGGTAACAACCCCTAAAACTATAAATAATAATTGAACACCGCCTAGGAACATAAAATTTGGAGCACATATTGCTCATATTGGCTAGAGGCGGACTAAGAAAAGATTTTAAATTATTTGGAATTTAAGGGTTGAAACAACCCCTAAAACAATAAACATTGTTTGTTATATTTTCCTTAAAGCTAGAAAGCTGAAATTTTGTACATTTATTTCTTACAAGATACATATAACAAAAAATAAACCACTTTTACGTTTTGTCATGTTCTTCTAAGGGGTGAAATTTAGGAACAACCCCTATATCTATAAATATTAATTTATTATGTGAACGTGACATATTTGGTACACATATTGCTCATAGGCGCTAGAAGCGCACTAAGATAGGATTTTAAAATATTTGGCCTTTAAGGGTTGAAACATCCCCTAAAACAATAAATGATGTTTGTTTACTTTCTTTAAAGCTGAAATGTTTTACATTTATTTCTTACAAACACATATAAAAAGTAAATGAGTTTTATAGTTTGTTACGTTATACTATAGTTTTGAAAAGTTGATAAAAACCCCTAAAACCTATAAATATTTATTTTTATACTTTCCTTAAAGCTATAGATCAGAAATGTTGTACATTTATTTCTTACAAGATACATATAAAAAATAAACCACTTTTACATTTTGTTACGTGCTGTTAAAAATAATAAAAACCAATAAAACCAATAAATATTAATTGGTATTCTTTCCTTAAAGCTAGAGAGCTGAAATTTGGCACTTATTCATTTTAATAAAATATTTTAGACGTATGCTGATCAAAACAATCCCGATCTATACATTCGCATATTAAAGACGTATCTGGGTGATCTGCAAACATCTAGCTAAGACTGTGATTTACCAATCTGTAGATTTAGCGGTTGAAAAAGAAGACGCTCAAGGGAAGTATAGTAATGAATATTTATTATTTCCAGGTTATTATTCCGTTTCCTTAACTTAAACGCAAATAATCCAAATGCAAGGGCTCTAATTTTTTATGTGTCACGAAAGGAACAATAGTGAAAAACAGTTCTCCATTCTAAGAAGATTAAAAGTGTATTGTTTTAGAATAATGGCCCCATTTTAACTCATTAAATGCAAGTAATCTAAATAAATTTAAGACTTTAGCTCCTTCTTGTACGAATTTAGAACCTGGCGATATTTGGTCTCTGGTCTCAATCCATAAAATGACGTAGGCTTGTATTGCTAATACACGTACTAATTGGATCGTACACCCGGATATACATTTTTTTTCTTTATCCGTATCTAGACTAGTATAACTACAAAAATCTTAAAGTAGCCTACCTTTAAAGCTTAAAAGCTTAAAAAGCTTAATTACCTTTGTAATTATATGCAACCCATACAACTTTATGATAGACCTACATTGATTAGTGTATGCTAATTTATTTGCAAATGTTACTTTTAACGATCACTAAGGTACTAGAAAGTTTTTCGAATTCTAGGGTTGTAATAAACAGACTTTAATTTTATTGTAGTTATCTCAGTTATATTTGAAGTGTTTCGAAATAACTTTACATTGCATTATAAATAGAGTTATAATAATATAGACTATATAGTATATAGCCTATATTATATACATATAAAGCTGTACTGTTGTACTCACGTCATTTTTTACTGTAAATGGTTTTACTAAAATTAAATAAACGATAAATTTCACGATAATTCATATAGTTACTCCAGGACGCGTTTTTTAAGCATACCGTGCATAATATGGCCAAGTTATTTAAAAAATTCAAATTCAAATCTGTCACATTTTAGTAAGTAAAACGTACTCTCACATTATCATAATATCACAACATTAAAACAACTGCATAAAGAATAGAGAATTTATCCCCCTCAACCCTCATTAACACCCTATTGTTTTATACTCAAATCACTAATGAGAAGCGGACAGAAAATGACAATATGACTCCACGTACTGTTGTAAAAAACTCTGACGCAATAAAGTTACATTTTTGAGAATAATTTAAAATAAACAATAGCATCCAACATTTGAAAAATATGTATTCTTTAGCAATGAAAAAGTAAAATATGTAGGTAGTGGTAAGTAACTGACAATATAGCAAATAAAATTTTAAAGACGGTACAATAAAACCCGGTAATTAATTCAATTGAAGTAAATAATTAATTTGTTGTGATTTATTACATTTAAAATTGTATTTCAAACAAAAGAAATTGTATTTTGATTTATGTAAATAATTACGTTAGTGTACTGACTAGGCAAATTAAATATATTGAATAGTTTATGTTAACGTAGGTCTTAATTTAACCCTACAGAGGTCGCATGGCGTCAAAAAAAGTTCCGCAGGATTCCATTTTATTTGTTTTGTCAAGCAGTGGAGTGAGTGAGAACAATGGAGGTCAAAGTATTCTACAACCAAGGTCTCCTCCTTCCGCCAGCCAAATATCAGTTAGTTTGTGTTGAACCTACAGTAAATACGCAAGTATGTTTATAGAGTTAAACACACAGCCGAAGGGTCTCGATACACACACATCCAACAAATCATCACTGATCCTGCACATCCGCAGGTCAGAAGAAAACGTCCCTTATGTATGGTTTACGTACCACCAAAAGTATCCAAACACCCAAGCTCAATTCTTAAGCACCACACACTTTCGTAGCCAATCCCAGCGTATTCCATAGATTCACCATCTCGTTCTCACACAAAATTTATTCCAAATTTAGTCAATAAACGTTCAATAAAGTCACTTTTTCAGTTTCAGACAAGCATCCATTATTCTTAAAACAGATGCTGTCTTAAAACCGAGACTACGGTCTCGCCAATTTTGTAATGGAGAGCGGTCTTTATCACTCCATGCGACCTATTGTATAACTAACATTGCGGTATTTTCGATGCCATGCGACTTAATGTGTAACTTACCTTGCGGTGATTTTAAAGCTACGCAACTTTATTTGTAGTTACAAAACCAGTGTATTTCTTTAATTTGTATCATTAGTTTTGTTTGCTGTGTATTTGCACTATCATGGCCGCTAAAGAAAGTCGTAGACTGCTTAGTTTACTTGACAGTGTGGTAAAGGAAGAGAGGGAAGCGGAAAGATTAGCGATTATTGTCAGAGGCTTTTTAGGAAGGCAACTTTGTGTTTGTAACTTAGATCAGTAAGTTGAAGAAAACCACCATTTAGATATTGAAGGGTCGGATGTTGATCTTAAAGATGTAATTGAATAAGTGAGCATGACTCGGAATAGGAAATGATTTCACATCTTGTTGAAGAGGAACTAGCAACAGTGGAAATAGATAATGCTGTGATTTTGCAACCTTCTCGACAAATACCTTACGTGCTAGGTAAAAATGGATTACAGATCTATACGTCATACTATGAGAGGTCGGGGTTCTATAACAAGGGCTAAACCGTTTCTTGGATCTCGGCACTGTGCCGCCAGTTTCACTCTGACGTCACTGTGCTGATAACTGCGAGACTAGAGCAGCGGACTCCTTATGCGAGCTGTCGTTTATTCGCTGTTGTAACTCCACGGAAAAGCTCAAATAAAACTTAGATATTCTTAAGCTACATAAAGTACGGATTCTAACAGTATAAAAAACTTTTATTTTAACAGGTATTTCGAATTTTAATAATTGAAAATATTTGAGAATTATCATTGACTGACATGGAAAAGTTATTTTTATATTTGGGTTATAAACAAACTTCCAGCGGGAAAGTTGTAGCCAATGAGTTGACCTAAAGTTTTCAATTCACCTATTTGTGATAAAATGATTACATCATTATGAAATCGTTTTTAAATGAGCGCGAGGAGGTGCCGCGCCGCCACTCCCGGTGTACAGTTGTTTGATACGGGAATATTTACATCCTTGTCCATTACATTTATGTGCATATTTTTATTTTAAGGTAATATAATAAATCACTTGTCCCCAGGTAATTATGCCAGCTAGAAAAAAGTAAACATTTTATTTTAACATATACTAATTATAATTTATAATTAAAATTTTATATTATTGAAGTGGACACAAAAAGTTAAGTTGTAGGTTAACGTTTAAAAAATAATATCATTATTAAGAATATCCAAAGAAATAAAGTTAGAGATCAATGATGGAAAAAGAAAATCGTAATTACGTAAAAAATTTTTTTCATATTTAATTAAAAGAATTACTTTATAACAAAGAATTATGCTGTCTTTTATTTAATTTGTAACCCCAAAATTAAAAAATTCCTCGCTTAGTAACTTTTCTATGTCAGTCAGTGATAATTCTCAAATATTTTTAATTATTAAAATTCGAAATACGTGTTAAAATAAAAGTTTTTTATACTGTTAGAATCCGTACTTTATGTAGATTAAGAATATCTAAATTTTATTTTACTGAAGCTTTTCCATCAAGTTACAACAGCGAGTTAACGAAAGCGCGTACATTACTGAAATATTACCAGCTGGTGTGTGTCAGCATGGCGACGTCATAGGCGATCGATTCTTGGTCACCGAAAATTAGCAAAATGGTATAGCCCTTGTTATAGAGCCCTGATGAGAGGTAGGTTACGTAAAAAACAGGATAAGTACAACAAGATACTCTCACTGCCGTTATTTTATCTGCAGAGAAGATACTAAGTTTACTTGTGTGGAGTATGCTGTTGTCGAACAATCTTCTGAAGATGATAATATGTAAACTTAAAACTTCGAACTTAAAACATGCATTGAATTAATGGTGAGTGAGTGTTGTTCAAATTATAATTTGTGTGTAAATTGTTTTCATTACGGTTAGACCTATTTTAAACTTTTTTACTTTTCATGGTTTTTGGATTTAATGTACTTACTTTAGTTTACATATATTATTTGATCTCAACATAAATTGTACATGTTATAATTTTGTATTCCATTACTATTAATTACCTTATAACTTTTTTACTGTTTATGTTTCTTATAGATTGTTTATTGTTGATATCTTAAAATTGTGTAATGTGTAAATAATGTAATACATTTAAAACTAAAAAAACATATAGTTTATAATGATATTTGTGTTGTTTTTACATTATTATGGCCTTTAAAATTAACTACGGTCATTTGGACTCAATACTACCAAATGTGTAAATAATTTTGTGCGACCTCTGAATAGGGTTAAAGCCACTTGATGATCAATTTGAGTATTTGAAACGAACATGTTTTTCGTTTTAAAGGCGAACACACACATTCGATAATCATTTTCCTCGTACTTTTAAAATCGAACTCTGATTATATTAACGAAAATTAAATTAATTTGAAATTTTAAGGAATATTTTAATTGATATCTTTAATATGTGTTTTACCGGCCACGAGAAACACCAAACCCATTTTAATAGTTGTAGATAGTATATATTTATTTATGAAACCTTTTACCAGTATACCATACAAATAGAAAATAGTAATTGTAATACCAATCGCTACACACTGGAAAGAAATTATTTTCATTAGAGATATATTTCTGAGCAAATAATCATATATATTATTTCTCAAATGTGTTTTTTTTTTTTTTTTTTTTGTGGCAACGTCATATCTCCCTTAATTCTTCATCGAAATTAATGATTTAAATATCACTTTAAAACTTATGTTCCCCGTAATTACAAAAACAAACAGCTTAAAATAATTATTGTTTTCGTTTAAAAAATTATTTAAAAAATTTCATATGAAAGTTCATATGATTCCTGATGAAAAGCGTCATTATTTTTGTTATAATATTAGCAATCTTTCTAACATGACCACTGTTATTTAGATTGTTTACAGTATAGCCTACAGGGTGTACAAAAAGTTCCACACGGGTTTAATATTTCGTATACAAAGAAAATTTGAAGGTAGATGTGATTGTGGAACTTACTCTATGTAAAAATGCTATTTTATTAAGATTTAAAAACAAGTATCCGCCATTTTGAATGTAACTTTGTTTTTTTTAAATGGGAAGGTGGTCATGTAATACATCATTTCGATGAAGAATTTCAAGAGAAAACCACACACCCATATCCATATTTGGTGAAATTTGCACATCCATATCTTTAACCGATTAAAAATGGCGGACAAAAGAATTTAATCTTGTTTTCTAATTTTGCCCCATTTTGCTGTACTATTTTTTAAAACTAATTATTATTCTTTTTAGATTTAGAATTAAATAAGCTTTCAAGCGATATGCAACACAACGATATTTGAGAATATTTAAAAATTTTGAGTTACAGCCATTTTGATTTTTCAAAATTGATTTCTAGTGGTTCAACCAAATATCGTTGTGTGGCATATCGCTTGAAAGCTTATTTAATTCTAAACCTAAAAAGAATAATAATTAGTATTAAAAAAAAAGAAAATAGTACAGCAAAATGGGGCAAAATCATAACACTTGATTCGTTGTTTTTTGGCCGCCAGTTTTAATCGGTTAAAGATATTTATGGGCAAATTTCACCGTTAGTTTTCTCTTAAAATTCTACATCGAAATGATGTATCACATGACCACCTTCCTATTTATAAAAAAAAACAAAGTTACATTCAAAATGGCGGATCCAAGATGGCGGATAAATTTTTTGAAATCTTAATAAAATAGTATTTTTAAATAGAGTAGGTTCCTCAATCACATCTACCTTCACATTTTCTTTGTATACGAAATATTAAACCAGTGCGGGACTTTTGTACACTCTGTATATGCAAGTGAAATCTATCCCGCAAATCAATCAAATTAAATCAACGTAAAGCGTTATAAATCGTTATAAACTGGTATTTTTTAGCCTATAAACCAACGTAAATTAATAAACTTAATTAACGCAATTAAATCAACGTATTAAATCAGGTAAATACTCTTGGTAAAAATATTCACACGGATCAGAGAGTTGTATACAATAAAATTATCAACACCTGAATAATAAATTCATTTTTGTAGTATCCAGATCGCTTCATTGTACAGACCTCGGCCCAAAAGCTTTCACTTGGACTATGGGCTACTAACCATACTAAAAACATCAGTATTCCCGGCGCGGGTAGATAAACTAGTTGCATGTTAAAATTTTATGCGATTATCTCTAGACAAACGAACATAAATAATGTAATTAATTGAATTGAAAATTACTTTTGTAACCCTTTCAAGGGTGAGGTGACACCACCAGTTTGGAAAGAATGAATCACATTAGAAAGCGGCGTGGGAAAATGTTTTTTTGTCTTCACTTACGCCCTTTCCCCACACCCCTCGCCCACTATGCCCGGGCAAGGTCAAGTGCCAGCATTGGCGCCGATATCTGTAATATCATAGTACAGTACCTTATATTTACCTATCAGTGACCTCATTTTGTTAATTTAATTGACATACGACATCCGGTAGCTATAAGGTGTACACCTACTACCTACTAAAAGTGTTATTGTGTTATGTGTTTGTGTGTTTCTACTTAATGTTTTGACAACCAGCATTCAACGAGAGATTTCTGATGAGACAGACATCCTGATCTCAACAATTAAATTAACAAAAAGAGGTAACTGACGGAAAAATATAAGGTACCTACTGTACTATTAAATTACCTGAATTCCAAAACATTTTTCAGCAAATCTTGGGTGTTATTTTAACTAGGAAAGTTCTTTCTTGTCGATAAATTTGTTATGCACTCATAAAACATTTTTAGTTAACAAAAACATACTTTCTGTTGTCATTATTTTTTTAATCTTCGTGATAATCGATCTAAAAATATGTAAACATTGACATTTAAATAATGTTTAAAATAAAGTTTTGCTATAGTTGTTAAAAGTTGGTTAAATACTATGTAGGTCTATACCAGATCTGCATTCAATCAGTTACCAAATTTTGAACGTAAATGTGTTTCATGTATATATAAGCTTATGTTACTGGGTACATACGGTGCCATGTGACTCTAACTTAATGATCAGTTTATGTTATTTTTAGGTTGATATCGAAGGTTTAATTGGCATTAGTTGGCGTATATTGTAATTAAGACACGAACTCCTTTATACATTCAGATCCAATAAAAATCATGATATTATTGTATAATTCAAATGCGTTCTTTATTCATTAGTTAAATATTCTATTCGATTTCATATTTTATGTTCATCCATTGTGCAAGGTGGAAACAAAACTATAGTGAAATTAAAACGTTGGTGTTGCTTAAAAATGCATGTGGTCATTCAATCGACAAAGTACTTTTAGTCTCCATTTGGGAAAAAAGATAACCTATATATGAATGTCTACATGGAAATTATTACGCTGCGTCAGACACAAGTAAGTTTCTTGCCACTTTGAACAACCATTCCATAGGAAGGTGGGCCACACTCTTCATCAAACTCTGCAACATTAGCTCAGTTGTAACTAGGGGTGTGCTAAGTTTAGTGGCGACTGTGCTGGTGTTGGGTCTTTTTCACGTTATTGAGAAAAAGTAAAATTTGAAAACAAAATCTTTCAACTTTCGATGGGCTTAAGTATACATAATGCTTGCTCAAAGTCAATATGAGGAAAAAGGAAAAACTAGAACCCAGAAAAAGAATAAGCGAGGAGAGAGAAAAAATGTATAATTGGGTTAGAAGTCAAGAAACAGATTAGGCCTAATCGAGTTTTTTTTAAACACTTTACAGACGTTAAAAGCGTTAAGGTATAAGCCTTTGTAGTACTGTATTTAAACGTACTGAGTTGGTTTTAAATATTTATTTTTCCGCTAATTATGTTTCTCCAACTGAACAAGTGTATATGTTTAAATATTTATTAAATTTCTAATATTAAAGTTTGTTAAATTACTGTATTACTATTCAAATCTCCAATAAATTGAAACAAAATAACACTTACCATGTTTCATCCAACTGGCTAATCTTCAACTGAGTTTTGTCTTCTGCTGAAGGAACTATGCACGGTGTTCATCTTGACATCATCCAACGACATTTTGTTATTGCAGCAAACTAGATAATGATTGAAATACTTCCTGAAAGCTTTGCTAATAAAATAAAGAGCTATTGGATTGATGCAAGAGTTACAAAACACCAAACAGAATCCTATAATCCTCAAAGCGTTCCAAAACTCATTGTAATCATCCATCGCAGAAGGATAGAAGTAAAACCAAAGCATGAAAGTATGTTCCGGTAGAAAGCAGATAATGAAGATAATAACAAAAGCTAGCACTATCTTCGCTACCTTTTTCCTTGCTTGGATTTGGTTGCTCTGGGCCTGTCCTCTCTCTCCGGGAAGATTGATAACGCTTAGAAATAAATTCCGTGCCATCAATACATAAAAGAAACCGATAACGAATAGAGGGATTGCGTAGTAAGCGAGAAAACGGAATAATATTAAACCTCTCACGTAATATAAAGGTAAGTCATTGAAAGACATGCATATTCGGATTGTTTCATTGTTGGCGTTAATTACTTCTTGTAAAGAAGTGTTCAGCATGTCAGGTATGGTTAGTACAATGGCCAATATCCAGATAGCGATAGCTGTGATGATAGTGGTCGGTTTGGAAGACATGTGTCTACTTATTGGGTTCACAATAACACAATAACTTTCCACGCTCAAAGCAGTGAGCGTGAACACAGATACTCCTGTTGAGATATTCTTCACAGCTTCGCTCAAAACACAGATAGCTTCATTCCAGGGGTAGGATTCCGTAGTGTAGATTACTGAAGTGAACGGTACACATTTGACTATGACCAAAAGATCTCCCAAAGCCAGACTGAAGATGTAGGTGTTGGGGACGTTCCTCATGATCCTATGACGAAGGAAGATTAGAACTAGAGTGCCATTACCTACCACGCCAATAAAGAAGATTAAAGAAAATAGTATGGGGACAATGTACGTTTCGAGCCTATCTGTGATAGGGGTGTAGCCGGGGAAAATTTCTTGTTCGTCGTCGAAGATCAGGCCTGTTATGTTGGTGTCGTTCATTTCTGTAACAGTAGAAATGCTATTAGATATTTTAGAACATATTTAAAAATAAACATTTAAACAAAATTTATTTTCATTCTTTTATTATTGTACAAAACTTAATTGGAAACAATACTAAAACAAAAGTATACGAGTACACAAAAGAAATAATGTAGCTAACTTATACAAATTTGAAATAAAGAACAATCTTGTCACGATTGCATCAAAACAAATCCAGAATCAAACCAAAATTTCCTATTTTTTTTCTAATTTTAGTAACAAAAAAATAAAATAAGTCTTTTCTCTAAACAGATTTTCAAAAAAATGAGAGAGGGGGGGGGGGGGGATCAAATTCTTAAACTAAAAGTAAACGAGGTGGAAATAATACACACAACGGAAGAATTTATCAAATATATATATATTTACAGCTCTGTACTATTTAAGAATTGCATTCAAACAGAAATTTTTTTTAAAATTAATAATAAACATACGTTACATACACACACCCTATACCTATTGATAAACAGTCAAAGATACATACTACACAATTTTTACGTCATGTCTCTCAACGGAACAAATACCGACATTAATATAATTCAATAATACTGGCAGTATTTAAAATGCTGATGCTCGTTGTTCTAGGATTTGTTTTGTTGATATTTTACAATCAGTACAAAAGATACATCCTGACAGTATAACTCAGGTTAAAAGTGATGCTGCCGGAATGGAGATAATACTGATATAATTCAAGATATCCTAGAGGTACAAGAATCACTGTTTTCAATATTGATAGTATTACAAATCGTGTAAGGTCCCATTTATACTCACTTCCCATACATACTACAATAATAATAATGCACTCTATTCTGTATCATTACCTCCAACAGACATTCAATATTATCAATATCTAAAAGAAAGTTTTTTCAGCAGTATTAAACAGCTTAGGCCTACTTTATACAAACATAATTTTAAGTTTTTCAATTCGTACTGACACAATAAATAAGAAGCAATAAATAAAAAGTTAAATACCAGATACAAATAAATATAAACGGTTGGCGTATGAAGCCAAAATGTTCCTTACAAAAAAATAGTGGCGTTATGAGTAGCAAAACAACTGGTTTGGACTATTGAAGTTTCAATGGGTAATGTTTGTTACACATTTATTACTAAAAACTAAAAATACGTGAAAACTTATGTACTGACT
This sequence comes from Philaenus spumarius, assembly GCA_018207615.1. Classification (NCBI taxonomy): domain Eukaryota; kingdom Metazoa; phylum Arthropoda; class Insecta; order Hemiptera; family Aphrophoridae; genus Philaenus; species Philaenus spumarius. Next base: position 48,761 of record JAGFPH010001830.1, read on the forward strand.
GATTATTTATTATATCAGTCTCAACGCTATGGTTTCATTTACAAGTTGAAATTGGCAAATAATTTTTAATTTAAGCCTTAAAATAGCTCCAAAAATATTTGTCCTTTTAA
>JAGFPH010001830.1:73870-108572 GCA_018207615.1 Philaenus spumarius
GTGTTACGTTAGGATTGGCAGAAAATTGTACTAAAACTTATTTGTTTCTACCGATCTTACCCGAACTAAAATCGGACTTTACCGAACTTAAACCCTTGTAATATAATGTGAAATACACTATATAACTGTTTCTACCGATCTTACCCGAGTCCAACCGAACGTAAGGCTTCGCTTTACCCTGGTAATATAGTTTAAAACACATTATATAACTGTTTCTGCCGATATTACCCGAACTAAAACCCGGACTTGACTGAACTTAACCTTAGGATCTTCCCTCTTGTAAGGGACACACTTTGGACACCCGTGAAAATAACACCCTTGAAGTTCGTACTAGGCTTGTCCAGAAAGTAAGTACCGTTTCGTTCTACCGCCGGCACAGCGCTAGCGACGATGTTCCGCGCATGCCCTCTAGTCTCCTTGGTTCATTGTTGAATAGCTGACGCAATTACGACAAAATTTTGTTGTGTTTACATTAGTTAGTGTGCACTCAAAATGTTTAAAACAATTTCTGATCCCGCGGAATGTGAAGTGCGTTCTGTAATACGTTTTTTGAACACAAGGAACATGAAGCCTGCTAAAAATCATCACCAACTTACAGAAGTTTATGGAGAAAAAGTTATCAGTGATGGAATGGTAAGAAAATGGGTTCGGAAATTCAATGATGGTTGAACCAATATTCATGACGAGGCTAGCAGCGGGCGGCCATCGGTTGTGAGTGATGAATTTATTGAAAAAGTGAATGAGAAAATTTGTGGAAACAGACGTTTCACCATAAGAATGCTTTCTGATGAATTCCCACAAATTTCTAAATCTCTTTTGAAAGAGATTGTGGTTAATCGCTTGAATTATCGAAAGTTGTGTTACCGTTGGGTTCCGAAAATGCTTACGGATGAACACAAAAAGAAGCGACTTGGCAGTGCATTGACTTTTCGCACCCTTTACAGTGATGAAGGAGACGATTTCTTATACAAGATTGTTACAGGTGATGAAACTTGGGTTTGTCATGTCACTCCAGAGTCCAAACAACAGTCAATGGAGTGGAAACACTCACGATCCTATAAAAAAAAAAAGTTCAAAACAACTTTGTCGACAAGAAAAATCATGTGCACTATTCTGGGACAGAAAGGGCCATCTGCTTGTTGATTTTCTACCCAGAGGGGAAACAATCAATGCGGAACTATATTGCGAAACACTGAGAAAACTTCGGCGTGCAATTCAGAACAAAAGACGTGGAATGCTTAGTGAAGGCTTTGTGTTGATCCTTAACAACGCACGTCCCTATTCTGCTGGTGCCACTCAAAACCTTATTCAAGAATTTGGTTGGGAGCAATTTGACCATGCACCGAACAGCCCTGATCTGGCACCTTCTGATTTCCACTTGTTTTTGTACTTGAAGCGGGATTTCGGAGGGCGCCGCTTTGACAGCAATTACGACGCTGAAGACGGTGTTGGGCAATGGCTCTCGTCAACGAAGAGGGCATCTTTCTATGAAGAGGGTATAGAAAAGTTGGTTCCTCGCTACGACAAATGTCTAAACTATTTTGGAAACTATGCAGAAAAATAGTTTAAGATATCCTCTTTCTTGTAGAAATAAATTTTGTTGAAAAACAAATTGTCTTTATGTTTTATCCCAAAACGGTACTTACTTTCTGGACAAGCCTCGTATATATGTTCTCCGTCAAAACCATCGACTTTCATCCCTTCGATTTTGACTTCCCTCTCACGGCCTGCATGCTGTATTCTAATACCTCGTTCTTCCTCCTCCCACGTCAACCGCTGCAGACGATTGATGATTGATTGTCCACAAGACGATACCCATTCTTAGGTACCAGACCAATAGTATTTTGTTTAAAAAAGTTAAGTCTGAAAGCCAAATTGCATGCGCTAGCTATTGTAACCGATCTAAAAATGGATCAACATTACATTGTTCTAAGCATATAGATCTGAATTTTAAACAAGCTTGGGCCAAAATGTCAACATCCGATATACAGTATTCTACCTGTATTTTGAAAGTCAAAAACCTGTTATCCTTAACCTGTTCATCATGCCATTTTTCAAACTCTTTGTGCTCTTTGTCAAACATAGAGTCTTGACAGTAAAAATGTTTGGAGGGTATAGGTCCTTTATAATTTTAATTTTTCACTGTATTGAAAATGTGGGGAAAGTAGCCCTTTTTCATATCAGGGGGTAAATTAAAAGCTTTAGGAAGTGCAGATAGGGGCATGGGAAAGTAATTTAGCGAATCTGTGAACCTAACATTGACCATCTTCATTAGCATAATTTTGGTTCCTCGAATAATAAGTTCAGGGGTGAATTTAGTTTCATTCAGGATGTATTTAAGCAAAAATTGATGGTCGAAAGAAGATCCACTATCGCTAAAACTGTTACTTTTTGTGCACTTCACGTACGTCATGAAAGCATTGACAGGATCCTCTCTGAATACACGGGTACGGTAGTCACATGTTTTGCACGATTGGCTTTTAAGGCACTCGTGACAAAACTGTTGACTTACGTACAAGTTAACTTTATGCACTTTAGTTTTGGAATCGATAAACAACTCATCTTGACGGGTTTCTATATCAAAAAATATAAATAAAAATTCTTTAGTTTTGGGTTTTCCTGCATCGACTCTCATAAAACACTGGTGATTAGGAGGTTTGTATTCTGCACAAGTTTTGCAATGCACTTCACCAGTTTTGATTTTCTATCACTAAATATGATAATCTTTTCACATTCTGTACATTTTTTAACAGCCTTGCAACGTTCGGTTTGGTGAGATATGATATGAAACAAATTTGGTTTTTAAAATGGAGATTGCATTTAGGGCAAGTTATTTCATTATATTCCAATTTACAGGGAGGAGTCACTGTCTGACCAGCAGGGCATAGATTTTGACAGCTATGTTCTCCTTTATGATCATAAGCAACTTGGCAGGCTTCGCAATAATATGTGCAAGCAAAAGCGGCGGTCAAGCTAGTAATAACATCAAAATGATTTTCATTAAATAACAGATTTATTTTATACACAGCAGTTTTATTTTCGACACTAAAATACACTTCACGACATTTCCTATTGAAGTTGTATACGGTAATTTTGTATTTTGTCAAATGTTCCTGAAACTTTTCCAGCTCTGGGATTCCTGCACCGCTTTCCGGAATTACTACCCTAGCTTTAGCCATCAGTTTCTTTGCTCTGAATAACTGCCTTTTCCCTCTATCTTGTCTTATAGTTTTGTACTGTGGATCTTTTTTAGCATGGGCTTTGCCTATCACTAAAACTCTAGCTAAACATAAATTATTGGAATTTTGTATAGTGACTATCCCCATTCGCGCCTTACACTCTTCGTTGAAATTATTATAAAGTCCCGGTCTTGTCCTACCACTGTCTACAGGAAGATTGATTCTAGTACACTAAATTTTGAAAGTATCCGTTGACTTGATAGATTCAGCGTTACTCTGAATTATACCCCCAAAAATGTCCCAGATAATGTCTCCGTGGACCTGATTAGCAGGTCGAAAAGTCACATATCCCGATTCCTTGTTTTTTAAATTTAGAATTTTTAGGGTAAACCCTAATTGATCATTTTCTAAAGGCATCATATTTCATTTTCTCAACCAAACTTGCAAACCTCGTTCTAAGCCAGTCAATTTCTGATACGTCTTTAGGGACGGGGTTTAATTTAAAAGTGGTGACAGAACCGTACAATCTAAAACGCTTAACATAAAATTCATTAGTATTTAGAACTTATACAGGATCCATGATTACTACAAATTTGTCAATCAAACTAGATAAGCGCTGCTTGATGTACACAGGTCAAATGTCTAGATAAGACTGAACGAATATAAGTTAGTAAGCTATAAGGTACTGTTGATAAGAACCTTATAGAGAACGGTACCGACTAAGCTCTTCTAAGGTAAGTTTAAAAAAAACTTAGTTGGACGAATTGAGGTAAGCGCGGCTTGATGTACACAGGTCAAAGGTCTAGATTAGACTGAACGAATAATAGGTTAGTAAGCTATAAGGTACTGTTGATAACCAACCTTATAGAGAATGAAAATATATTTAAACTAATTCTTTTAAGTTAGATGTGATAAAATATTAAATTGTAAGTAACCAACTAACACTTAATACTTCTGAACCAGAAGTTTTAATATAACCTATAAGACTATTAGTTTTAATGTAAAGAACTAATCTCAGCCAAAATAAAGATATGTATCACTTATTTTATATTTATATATATATTAAACTAATCGATAAATCTATTAAATTGGCTGTAAATGCTTACAATAACTCAAATACAATAACTCAAAGAACAAGCAAAATACATATGTTTAGTTACTGTTTATTCGCACTTATTCTACTGAACTACAAGCATCAGTCTACGTATACTAAACAGGCACTTTATACAATAAGTAAAATGAAAATATCTGATATTTTTGTTAACCTATTAATATGTTAAGTATTTTTTTTTAATTTCTAACCCTACCTTCTATTAAATTGTATGTGTACAACTTATAGGTACCTTAAGTATTTTTTTTAATTTCTAACCCTACCTTCTATTAAATTGTATGTGTACAACTTATAGGTACTTTTAAATGAAATATTGTCTATAGGTACTTATTTAAACCTTTTAAAAATATGTAAATATAATAAATTGTTTCTTATCGTTTAAGACACCTTACAAAACAAACAAAATGGAAGTAGGTTATTTGAACATGTCTAACTGAACTATAATTATAAATATAATCTATAAAACGGTTATTGTCAATTAAAACAAGCCATATATAAGCATTTTTTCTTGTTAATTAGTAAATGTAACAATATATTATATACACTTATGAATACTATATAAATTATAAATTAGCTCTTATTTTATTAAAACAAACTGAAAATGGCTTCTTATTTGTTTTCTTTATTGAAGTAGAAGTATTAATGTAATATATAAACTGTATTAACTCAATATAATTAAAAGTACAATAAAATTATGATATCAATAGAGATATAAACTCACTCATTGCTGAACACAGACTTACCAAGTGATGTGGGTAATATCGATGTTAGTAAATATAGATTTTTCTATATTTCCGATATTACATTGATATTAGAGAATCGATATTATCGTGTCAATATATTTGTCTATGTTGTAGCAATAATTGTTCTTTTGTATGACAGAATTGCAAATCCTAAAATCACAAAAAATTTATTTAATCTATGCAATCACATTATGTTTTTAGTTTCTAAACATGTGCTTAAATTACGCTTGAACATAGAGTAACCTATCGTTTACAACATAAAGTAACTTATAGTTGCGTCCAGCTAGTTGATTTGTACATAGACTTCCCACAACCAACCAAATCCAAAAGATAGAGAAAGGTACCCACAAACGACTACGCACTGCTAAAACCGAGTTAAAACTGGCAAACTTATTCAGTTGAACACTATGAGATAAGCACTGCTTGATCTGCACAGGTGAAATATCTAGATCAGATTGCCCTTATAATAACCAAGTAACCTATAATATACTGTTGGCAAGAACCTTATAGAGAACGATACCCACAAACGACTACGCACTGCTAAAGTCAAGTTCAAACCAGCGCTCTTATTCAGTTGAACACTTTGAGATAAGAATTAAATCTAAAACCCCGTTTTCTTCCAGTTTGTTATTCTTAACTCTCTAACGAACGAAAAATCAGGTTTTGAGGCGGAAACCTATGAGTACATTGACTACTGTTTTTATATATATTTAGTGGTTAAAAAAGGGTATACAGTAAGTTAAAACACAGTAGATCTTGATCCAAATTAGTTGTTTTATTAATAATTAGCAAGTACCTGCAGCTTTGCTCACATATGTTTTTAAACAAATAATAGGACTATAAGCTAAATAGTGTGCCTTACAATTACACGTAATTTAAAACAACTATTTTAGATCCGAGTTCCATGGCCTAAAAACGCACAGTGAGTTTTTCCCAAATAGATCTATGTATCCCTTTTAGGTCTACGTAAATTATTAGCTATGCACCAATAAACAGACAATAAGTCAGACAGACAAAAAAAAAGGCAGGCGTGGGACCGCCGCCAGAAGTGAAACATCTTTAGCTTTATATATAACTTCATTTTCGGGTTATATAAGAAGTATTTATTTACTAATGTTGTAATGAAGTCTTAAATATTTGCGGATATGCGGTGGAGCCTTAAATAATTGTGGAGATCCGATAGAGCCTTAAATAGTTGCGGAGATGCAACGCAGCCTTAAATAATTGAGGATATGAGTCGAAGCCTTAAATAAATGCGTGGATGCGACTATGTCTTAAATAATTGCGGAGATGCGATGGAGCCTTAAGTAGTTGTGGGGATCCGATAAAGCTTTAAATAGTTGCGGAGATGCAATGGAGCCTTAAATAATTGAGGGTATGAGTCGGAGCCTTAAATAAATGCGTGGATGCGACTATGTCTTAAATAATTGCGGAGATGCGATGGAACCTTAAGTAATTGTGGAGATCCAATAAAGCCTTAAATAGTTGCGGAGATGCAACGCAGCCTTAAATAATTGAGGATATGAGTCGAAGCCTTAAATAAATGCGTTGATGCGACTATGTCTTAACTAATTGCGGAGATGCGATGGAGCCTTAAGTAATTGTGGAGATCCGATAAAGCCTTAAATAGTTGCGGAGATGCAATGGAGCCTTAAATAATTGAGGGTATGAGTCGGAGCCTTAAATAAATTCGTGGATGCGACTATGTCTTAAATAATTGGGGAGATGCGGCATAACCTTAAATATTTGGGGAGATACGACGGATCCTTAAATAATTGTGGAGATTCGATAGAGCCTTAAAAATTTGTATCCGTGCGGTGACTATTCATTAAGTTTTCTCCTTGCAAAATTAAAAAATGCATGTTTAGGTTTTGCTAAAGTGTGAATAACCATATGAGCTTAGAAAAAAGTATTAATTCCGAAAACACGGACAGAACTTCAGTTTTATTTATATGAGTAGATGCATTGAAATACTGTATTATGAAATACAGTCCATATTATATTACATTGTAAATCATTTACATGATAGTATATTTTCTTATAAAATATCTTACACAATATGATCGCATTTATATGATAAAGCTAAATACATTTAATTTGATAATTTAAGTACATTTACCAATAAATTATAACTTAGTAATTTTTTTTTCGAAAACAAATCATCAAAAAACGTGGAGAAAATGCTAATAACAACGCATTGAAATATGTAATAAACATTACAATGTCATTAAAATCTTTTTGGAAAAAATAACTCAGCTGATATGAGCTCTGTAATTAATTTATTCGTGTATATCACTGGAAGAATGTGATTGCAATATTTATTATGATTTGAAAACTTACTATTAGTCCTATTATTTTTTCGGAATAAAAAGTAGCTTAAAATATTTTCTGAAATGTCCTCTATATGTTTAAAACGAAAGTTTTGTCAAAATCGGTTCAGTCATTCCGGAGATTAGCGCGGCCAAACAAATAGACAGACAGACAGGCAGAAAGACAGACAGACAAACAATTTATACATGTGTGTTTAGGTTTTTGTAATGTGTAAATAACCTACAACGTACAAACTCATGTCACCAGTCAAATACTCTTTCTTGACTTTTAGGCCAACGCTGGTTTTTTGTTATAAAATAAATTACATTCACCTACTGGAAGGTGAAGGCTACTTTCTTTAATTCACCTAGGTGATGCAACTTAGCTCTGAATAAAATTTGTTTTATTATAATAAAATTTCTTTACAACTTCCAGAATTTAAAAGATCACTAGCTCAGATAATTAACAACTCTTTGTTTACCTTTTGGTAAATCTCAGAGACGTGAGAACACTGAAACCGCCTTAGTAACTTATTTGTGCTTTCAAGAACTTTTTCATATATTCACTACTAATTATATAAAACACAGGACATAATAATGGATAATCACTAATACAGGTAATTTAAAACTCAAGTGATTTTTGTTCTGTAAATAAATAATACATTTTATTTACCAAAATGTAAAAATAAAATATAACTTTCAAATAAAATGATAATAATTTTCTTTGGGTATATTTCCCTTCAAACAATAATTTGTACACTTGATTTAACACATTTATTATACAAATAGGCAGAACTTTCTAATTTATATTTAATTTACCTTTCTGCTTATTCAAAATATGATTTGATTTAATTTTTAATTTAATTTTACTTTTTAATGACTCTACTTTATTTCTATGAATTTCATTTTAAAATAATTTTTAAGAGATTAACTAATATTATCCTACTTAACCCAGTATATGAAATATATTTTTTAATTTAACTTCAGGCAATTTTTGGGGACAAAATAACGTAACATACGCTTTTACAGACCTTCTGTTTATTGTTTCGGTCTCAGATTCCAGATACTTTCCACGAACAGCCTCCCTGGGGATCTTAGTCTGCTTGCAGTCGTCTTGAAGTCGTATGCGGGTTAGTAGGTTCGATTCCTGGTTGAAGTCCTGTTTTTATCGGGTCGTTCGTCTCGCTATTCCTTCAGAAGTCCAGATTCATGTATAATGTGATCGCCAGTTCGTCTGCTGAAGTCCAGATGAGATCTATTTACTATGTCATTGATGCTCTCCTGAAAATCCGTTTTTTTATACTTTGTAAATAATTTTAAGTACGCTGATAAGTACGCTGCTGGCGGATGGCTGCTTCACGATGCTGTTGTCGAGTCGGACCGGTTTGCGACGGCGTCTTCCATTCTCCGGGACGCTTTAAATTGTGCCCTAGCAACGCTTCACTAGGGGAGATGCCGATTGCTGCGTTCTTTCTGGTCCGTAGATTGAATAACACCGCGGGTAGATGTTTGTCCCACCGAGTGTGGTCGGCGCCAAGAAGGTGTAAACGGAGACCGACCTTCAAACTCTGATTACGACGCTCGGTCGGATTCGCCCGCGGATGATAGACGGCTGTGGTCCAGTGCAGAACTTGCGTGCGGTTGCAGAAACGTTGCCAGGCGAGGCTCGTAAATTGAGGTCCGTTGTCGGAGAGTATCGCGCGCGGATACCCCTATCGTGGGAAGAACCCGTTGTTGAATACGCGCACGATACTCGCAGTGTCGGATGTTGACATGGCGTAAGCTTCGGTCCACCTGGTAAATAAATCGGTGATTACCAGGATGAACCTCTTCTTCCTTGGTGATTGTGGGTACGGTCCCATTAAGTCGATGCCGAGAGTGTCGAATGGTGCTGTAGGTTGGTGCGGACGCAATCTATCCGGGTTGTTACGACGGCTACTCTTGACGGCGGAGTAAAGAAGGCAATTTCGGACGAAACAGTCGACGTCTTGTCGAATACCCGGCCACGTATAATACTTGATGATCGATCGAAGTGTTTCGTCGCGGCCTGGGTGGCCAGCTGCAGGGTCGTCGTGAAAGTAGGTTAGTACTCGCGGTCTCAGCGTGGTGGGGACCAAGGTGGTCCCCTTGCCGTTAGAATGAAATTCCCAGGCACCGGTAGTGTTCAGTCGGTGGTCCTGGAAAAATCAGTTATCCCGTGGCGTGCGTGGTTGTTGCTGATCCCGAAGTCTTTCCCACTTCCGGGCTAGTCCTGTTATGGCTTGATCGTTGGTTTGTCCTTCCTTGACTTCGTCGTAAAGTGTTCGTGGCATCGTAACGTTGAGGATGGGTTGGTGGTTGATTGCGTCGCTTGGTTTGATTGTTGGCGGAAGCATCCGAGCGTAGTCGTGTACGGCGTCGGGAGCAGTCTCCTATCCTGGATTCCTTGAAAGTGCATCGGGGAAATCGTTGGCTGTTCCTGGGCAGTGCTCTACTTTGAACGAGTATTCCTGAAGCAGCAATGAACAGCGTGTTAGCTTGGCTTTAGTATCTTTCATTGAGTTCAGCCATACTAGGCTCCTGTTATCTGTTCTTAATTTGAATGGTTTTCCTTTCAAGTATGGCCGATATCTCTTTATTGCCCAGACTACTGCTAAACACTCCTGCTCATTGCTGTGGTATCTCCTTTCAGCGGAATTAAGCTTTGCACTTGCCCACGAGATGACGTGTCGTTTGCCTTCCGATGTCTCCTGGATAATACCGCTCCGATTCCGTACCCGCTTGCGTCGGTTTGAAGAGTAAATGGTAAATGGTCATCCGGACGAGCTAATGGTGATGGGGCTTTTTTAGGGCGATCTTGGTCCTTTCGAACGCTGAGTTGGCCTTTTCGGCCAACTCGTCATGGGTGCGACGAGGGTTGAAAAGTTCGGTACATACTCTCGCACCCAATTGCATAGCCCTAAAAAGCCCCATAGTTCTCGCCGGGTCCGGGGTGGTTTTGCTGCCTGAATGGCCTCCAAGTGCGACGATTGTGGATGGTTTCCAGCGCTGGTTACCACATGTCCGAGGTAATCCAGCTATTCCTTCCCGAGGTGGCATTTCTCTGTGGCACATGTTAGGCCGTGCATTGTTAATCTTTCTAGAACCCGCTCCAAATGTTCTGCGCGCTCCTTCCAGGTGTTGCTGAAGATTATTACGTCATCCAAGTACGCCTTGCAGTAATTCATGTTGCATCCTGCAAGTACGTCTTGCGACATGAGCCGTTGGAAGGAGTTAGGAGCATTCTTCAGGCCGAACGGCATAACTTTGAATTGATAACTGCCACCGCCGGGTGTGGAAAACGCCGTATATTCCTTGGAGGCCGGGTCCATTGGGATCTGCCAATATCCGCTTTTAAGGTCTAAAGTTGAAAAAATTTTCGCCGTTCCGAGATCCTTTAATGCTTCGTGTTCACCGGCATAGGGTGAACGCTGTCCTTCGTTACGTTATTTAATCTCCGATAATCAACGCAGAATCGAGGTTTCCCGTCTTTTTTTTCTACGATGACTACCGGTGAACGATAGGCTGACGTCGACGCTTCAATTATTCCTTCGGCAAGCATTTCCCTAACTTGCTCCCGAATTACTTGCCGTTTGGCCGGTGTACAGCGATATGGCGCGATTTTTATCGGCGTTTTATCTGTTAAAAGGATCTCGTGGCTTGTGGCTCTCGTTCTTCCCAATGGACCATCCTGGTGAAATGCGTTGTGGTGAGTCTCGAGTATTCGGTTGAAAAGTGGTTGATGTTTTGTTGGGAAGTTGTGTTTGAAGTCCTGGAGAGTTAACTTTTTCCGCTCTGGCTGGCTCTGGCGTCACGTCGTCCAGTAAACTGTATTTCGGAGTCCTTTGCCAAATGTGACGCATTCTCTTTGAAAATATAAGTTTGCTTCGTTTGTTGCCAACCAGGGGTATCCTAGTAGCATTCCTTCATTTAATTCATCCGCTACTAGGAAGTTAACTTCCATTTCCTCTTCTCCAACGGTGATGTTGACACACAACTGCCCTCGGATTTCTAGTCGTGTATCTTTTCGAGCTAGCTGCGCGTAGCGTGGTCCGGTTTCTATTGCGTTGAATTGATATTTGCTTAATTGTTTTGTGGTTATGAAGTTCCTACTGGCGGCAGAGTCCAGTAGGGCGGTGGTTTCCCAGTCGTTTATCGTGACTGGGATCCTGGGGACTTCTTCCCCCGTTGAATTGATGCCCCCGATTACTTCCGGGAGGTTGGTACGGTGGGCGTACGTCCTGACCTGTTCTCGTTTCCCGGGGCCTTCTCCATGGGTTTTCTTTCCGGGCAATTCGGGTGCCAATGATACCCCGGGCAGTGGTGGCATTTTGGTAACGAAGTTCCTTGTGTTCGCGCCATTATTGGATGCATCATAGGCGGTCTATATATTTGCTTATTCTCCACCTTGGGCTCCTTCTGAACCCGCGTTGGCTGCGTCTTACTCTCCTCTCCTAGGTCTTTCTCAATTGTTGCCGCTATGTCTACTAGTTCGTCTAGGTTCCTTATCCTCGCCGCTCTAAATCGAGAACGGATAGTCGGATTCAATAGCTCGGTGCAGGTAGCGGCGTTTACGTTCGCTGGAGAGTTCGGCGTCAACCTGCTGAATAATCGTATTTTTCGATATATGAAGGCGCTGACGGGTTCATTAGGACCCTGATGTTTGCCATATAGCTCGGACATTAATGCCGCGGTCGTGCTCACAGATGCAAATTTTGAAATGAATCGCGCTTTAAATTCGTCCCATAACAATTCGACTCCTCGGAATTGTTCGAGCCATTGTTTTGCCGTTCCTTGGATATGCCCGCTGTTTGTACGCATTGCGACTTCAGCCTGTTGTAAATACGTTTCCGGGTCTTCGGTGCCATCCCCGTTAAAATTCGGAATGGGTACCATTTTGGGTACCCGTGTCGCCTGAATAATTGCTGCTACTATTTGTGCCAGTTCCTCCGTTGTACGCGATGATGTCGACGGTGTCGGTGACGGTCGCGAGCGTTCCGCGCACGGAGAACATTGATACGGCACTCCCGGACTGGTGTTATCTTCTCTATTTACGCAGACATTGTGGAAGCCCCTTTGGCAGTCCGTACAATTGATAGTATTTTCGCTGGTCGAAGCGCAGTTCGTGGCAAAGCATTGTCGACTTTGGCTGCGTGTTGACGGCATTTTGAAAAAATTAAATTGACTTTAAAATTAAAATTGAAATGAATTTGACTTGATAAATGAATTTAAATTGGTAAAAAAACAAACTGCTTATGCAAAAATAAAAATAAAACTCGTTCTTGTGCGTGTTTGAATTTAAATGGACGCCACTGGGTGTTTTAACACTCCCAGAAGTGTGAATAGATGTTTGCGGTCGTGATGTCCGTGAATCTCTTCTGAGATTCATAAAAGTCATACGCGTTGGGCGCCACTCAACTTGTTGTCGCACCGGGATTGATAAATTTAATTTGTACCGCGGCTAGAATTAATTCGGCAACAACAAGTATTACAAAAATAAAATAAAAGTTTGGTTTCTGTCTCGGCCCTGATAAGGACCTTATGTGGGACAGAATGTGCCAGAAGGGCGTTTTACTTTATTCTTGAAACTCAGACCTGAAAAGGACCGTATTAGTGCCAGATAGGCCAAAGTTCGAATGTATTATTATTGACTCTTGGGCCCTGATAAGGGCCGCTGAGTGAAAAAAGTTGGCCAAAAGGGCGGAGTTTTTCAGGTGAAGCCTGCTAAGTATTCGAAGCGTTGCGTCGTTTCGTTGCGTTGTTCGTTGCGAAGCGATGTTTCTCAGCGATGAACGCAGTAGCCCTGAATAGTGCACGCACTACCCGGTCACCAAGACGACTGCAATGCCTTGGATCGGTGAGACTACCTTGTTTTGAAGCGGCCCTTTCATAACAATTGCGTCGGGTTAGGAGACATGGCATACCTGTCATTTAATTGCTCAGAATGCGCCGAACGAGCGAGAGAAAGCGAAGCCATACTAGCGATCAAGCTAACAGTACTGCTATCACAATCATCAGCGCCCGAAGAGTTGGCAAAGGATCTGATCACATTTTTGCAAGTTTCACGACCAAAATCAAACAACGATATCGACTGGGCTGTAAGAGCGATAGAAACACTTGCCGTACCAAAAATGCCAACAAATAATTATCCACAAGCGAACAAAATTACCACCGAACGATCAACAGATAAACACCGCTTGCCAACCGATGGGTCACCAATACCCACAAAACCAGAGCAATCAGAAGCCATCGAATTATCCAACGCTCAAGAATTTTCGTTACCAACGGTACACGTTTCCGTAAACGAAAGCGAACCGAACGTGATCGTGGCTACAAGATCGACCGTCACTTCCACCGTGTCCGAAACGGATTACCGGTCACCGATAAATTGTACGCCGTCACATATAAACGCAAGAGACAACGAACCGTTCGAAATCGCGGCTACAAGACCAACCGTCACTTCCGCAGTCACCGAACCAGATTATCGGTCACCGATCGAGTATACGCCGCAAACAAAGTCAACGGTAATAAACCTGATTCAGCCGACACCGCTAACCGTACCGGAGAAAATAACGGGCGAACAGTCGCCAACTTACGCAGCACCATCGCTACAGCTGCCAATATCAAAAATAACCATCGCACCGACTAAACCAGTACAGCCGCTACAAGTGCTAACGAATACCGGATTAATCGAACTTACTGAAGATAATCAGCATTCGACAGCCGATATTGTAACAGCCACAATCAAAGAGACGGAATCTCAACCGATTGAAGAAGATGATCCCATAATTCACTTTACACCACCGCAACGAGAGGCCACCATCAATATAGGTGAATCAGACATGATCTCCGCTAAGCACGCCTTCGACAAAACAAACCGGTCACACGCACCAACGATCAGAACCGACGCACTCGCAACCACAAGTCCGACCGCGACATCTTTCAACGATCCGGCCGCGACTACAAGCACGTCCGTCACACCCAAGTCGTCCAACAAAAGATACCGCCAGCTGATCGGATCAGCCGTGACCGCGTCAACCAGACCGCCCGCCACTTCAAATATCGGCATCAAACGGCAACGACCGCCAACCAACCGCACCCGTGCCAAGACGCAACCGACAAGTTTCACCAAGTCCACATCAAATATTCAGCTTACCACTAAGAAAACATACAGACCCGTCATAGCGAAACGTGCGACGAGCCAAATTCGACCACCATCGGTCAAGCTATGGCGAACAAAACAAACCAACTCTACAGAGCGACGAAACAAAAGTCTTGAACAGAATCAACGGTTGCGCCTTCAATGTACCCATCCACGGTACCTTTGTCGAGCCGATTTACAATATGATCTGCACCAAAGGAAGAATACGGGAATAGGTATTCCCCTCAACACGACCTGGCTAAGACCTTCCGCCGAACCTAAAGGCAAACCAAGGAGTAACGTCGTCAACCATCCGCCATTCATGGTCCGACCGACACCAGCTCCACCACCACAGGACTAGCCGAGGATCCAGCCCCAAGACCAAACCAAGCCAGCAGCAGATGACCACACAACCACCCAGGACCAACCATCACGCCATCGCCCCCGAAGATGACATCGCCCTCCCCTCTCGCTACGATATGTGTCAAACTTCAGTGAGTGCGGGAAGTGTCGTCCCGAAAACTTCAGTGATGTGTTGTGTCACCATACAAGCCTTCCCTTTCAATTTATAAATTTAAGTGTTTTTTTTTCTCCTTCAGAGACAAACGTATTTGCTCCCCAGCTTGTAAATGCGTATGGTCGTCCCCAGTGCTCTGGTGGTCCCTTTTGATTTTTTCTGTGAAACAAACTATACAAACAATGAGCCGTCCAGCCTGCCCCAATAATTACGTAACGAATCATTGCTGTCTCTTTTCTTTTTACGCCCCTATTGTAATTATTGTAATTTTTTTCAACTCTTTAGCTGACGGACTCGACGTAAATGCATTCACAATATTTTCCCCAAATCACATGGTACCCAAAGACTACAAACTATTTATTAACAAGGGTCATCCATTATATTTCAATTTGTGTTTGTATTTTATTTCATGTCTATGTTTGTTTCATGTTTAGTATGTATGCATGTTAATATTAGTATTTTTATGTTTAGAATTGTACCAGCGGGAAGCAATACCGACTCACTAGCAAAGCTTCTTTTTCTAATGCCTAACTTCTCTCTACGCCAAACTTTTCTCTCTACGCCACTTCGCCTTTCCACGCCATCGCCACTTCGCCTTTCCACGCCATCGCCACTTCGCCTTCCACATCGCCAGTCAACCGACTTCACTTCAATTTGGCTATTTCCTACCAACATCCGAGATATACTCAGCCGGGTATATCTCACTCGTCTGGTGCCGGGGGAATTGTCGTAGCGGAGCTACTTATATTTTTCAATAAATAAATTCTTCGTGAGATTCCCCGGCATCGTATATACAGTCCAGCGGAAAATCAAATTTAAAATCACCGAGTAACTTTTTGGCTCTTAAAAGGACCTACTCTTCGTGCGAAACTAACATCATGCGATTCAAACATCAATTCCATCACTTAACTTTTGGCCCTCAAAAGGGCCCAACATCAGTCAGCGACTTGCGATTTTCCCGTAAATGCCTTTTACGGGAAAACTCGCCTAAACGTCCTCAGAGCTTCACTCTATTACGACCCCGGTCGGTATATTATCTGTCTGGTGAACATAGGCATGTTCGACCGCCAAGGACACGACGATATCGGCCGGCAATCTTCTATAATCTACGTTTGCTTTCCTCGGAAGTTGACACCTCATCTTCCGAGAAAGAGACTAGCTTTACCTCCCCACAACTTTCTCAAGGACCGTTCCGACTACGCACTGCAGATGTCTGGGATACGTCGACACGTTCACCCGCCAAGGACACTGCGACCTCACCGCGAACGGCTCCTTCACTTCTACCGTAAAACTTCTCCCCGCCGACAAGACCTTGTCTTACGGGAAAGTTGTTCGGTAATCTCCCGCGAGACATCTATCGTAATAACTCCAATTTCCCCAGTAAATTCAGTTCCCCGGTCACGTTATATATTTAGTGGCAACCGTAGAAACGTTTGCCGAACAATAACTAAATATATTAACTCTCAAACGGCCGAAACAACGACTTCAAACTTTCTCGGCGTTCATCGCACTACGTCCGAGAAAGTTACAATCTCCCGCGTAACTTCTTACGAAAATATTCTAAGCCCCTACGCCAACTTAAGAACTTGCAACCGCAAACTTAAGAACGCGCCAACAAACATCATCCCTACAGTGGTTCGGAACTCGGAAACATTACTGCACGGTAATTCGCCGACTACGTTCCCCTAGGTGTTAGATTTCGCACCTTCTCGCTGGAGAACTGTATATAACGGGGGGAAATAGTCCAAAATATGGTCTTCATCCACCACCACACCAAGCGAACACATCAAGCGAACTTCACCAAGCGAACAACAGCTCCTACCTGGACGCTGCCAAGGGACTGAACTCGTCAACACAACTGGAACGGATCCTACCTGGACTCCGCAGGCGAACATCGAGTGTACCTCACTCCGCAAGCAAACACCAGGTTGACAACCGAGCTACAGACCTTGGAACCACACTTTGGCCGGACCAGTGCCTAGCTACGGGAGAATTGGCCAGACAAGTGCCACGCCGACAAACCGCCGAGAGAAGTGAAGCTAAGGGAGAGTCGCCGAGTTAGTGAGGGAGTATTGCCGATCGCCAGGATAAAAAGACAAAATATAAAATTCAATTCTAAATTCAAAATATAAGTCTTGTTCTTTCGACTACGCCAACTTCACAGCGCAACCGGACAGCAGACACAAGAAGACCCGTTCGCGGAAAAGAGGCTAGTCCGGCTAGAACCTCCGCCGTAGCTCCGGCTACGTGTCACCCGACAACTCAACGCTCTTCAAGCTTACACGGTCCTTATTAGGGTCGACTTCATCCAGTAGCCTCTCGATCCAAGACATTGCAGTCGTCTTGGTGACCGGGTAGTGCGCACCCTACTTAGGGCTACTGTGCTTCGCAAGGATTCTACGCAACGCAACGAAAACGACAGCGCAGCGCTACGCATCGTTCACAGGCTTCACCTGCAATCAAGCGCCCTTCAGGCTCACGTTCCTTAACATATTCGGCCCTTTTCAGGACCGAATTAGCGAGGCTTCACCTCCCTGCCCTTCAGGCTACATTTTACCGAGGCTTCACCTCACGCCCTTCAGGCCACGTTTTCGGCAATAAAAGGGCCTATACACATTTTAGAAACTTTTGTCGCCAAACTGAGCTACGTCCTAATTTTTATTAAATTCATTCACCGGAGCGACAAGAATGGTAGACCTATGTCGTAGTTATATTTTGCTGTTGCTTAGGCCTAATAAAGAGAACAGCGGGGCTGAAAGGTTAAGTGCGTTCGCCTTGGATGATCGGCATTCTACTGCGAGTGGCTAAGAGCTTAAATTATTAATGCTGTAGTAACTATCAACTCCTATAAAAGCGAGTGTACGAGCGTACGTACGTACCTGATTAACATATAATATAACAGCTGATTTTACCCATCATCTGTAAACCCAATGTAGATTATAGTTTGGGGTTATGTTTACAACTTCAATCGTTATAATTTCTTGATTTTTTTTTAAATATGAGTTATAGAACTAATGATTATTATTATATATATATTATATAAATATATATTATATGTGTTTATACAAAATTAAAGAAGAGATACCTATTCATTTAACAGCTGATTTCACCCAAAATCTGTAATTCTTAAACAACCCCAGTGTAGATTACAGTTTGGGGTTATGTTTAGGTAGGCCTAGATAAGTAGGCCTTAATGTTGCTTGTAAATAGTTTGTTTTTTAAATTGTGTATTTCTGATGTGTATCTAATTAATCAGCCTGTGATTTTTCACGGGGGTTTACTAGTTATCAGTAAACAAGACCTCTTATTGATACGATATTTTACTTATGAGATAGTGTTATAGGTCACCTAAAATAAATGGTCATTGAAAATAGCTTGAATAAAATATTTAAAATTGTAATTTGTAAAACCTATCTTGATCACACTTACCCTAAAGTCACCCCAGTTTAGGGGAAAACTGTACTAAAATCTAAAATCTTTGTTTGCTAACACAGACAACATATTTTAGTTTTAGGATATTACTAGACCTTTTGTTGAAACTATATTGTAAGATAAATCGTAAAATGAGTACATTATTGTTACTTATAAAATATTAATTAGGCCTATGCTTTATTTAATTATAAAAATGGTCAATGAAAATAGCTTTAAATATTACTACGAAAATATAACATTAACTGATTAACTAAGTAAAGTTGCACAATATTGAATTATTACTTTCAATCGCGTTTTCCCCACTTTTCGTAAAATTTTGCCCTTTTCAGTGCTTTCTAGCAGCTTAATGGTTGGTCGTAGAAAAAATTTGACGAATAATCTTAAAATAGGGAAATTATTGTTTAAAATCCCCAGAAAAATGCATTAAAATAATAAATTTTCCCTTAATTAATTAAGCATTTGATACGAATCAGCTATTTCATCTGTTATAGAGCTGCTTATGGGAGTGATGAACTTTCGCATTTTCTACCATTTAAATTGAAATTTTAGCAAAATCCTTTCTTAGTGCGCCTCTACATTATTGAACCTTCCAAATTTCAAATCTCTAGCTTTAATAGAATCGACTCTGCGTTGATCATCAGTCAGGACATTACATTTTACATAGAGAGATTGTGTAGTCTTTTGTGACAGTACCGATCTCACAAATTCGACAATCGCCTTACAGTAGCCTTCTTTTCTTAATATTATTTAAACCACATCTTCAATAATGGGTATGCTGCTGACTACAATGTTTATCTCTCTGTCACATTCCAATCTAACACACCTAACGAAAGTGTGCTCCGCAGTATCTTCCTTTCAACAATAGAGGCATCCTGTGTTGTCTTTAATGTGGAACCTATTGATGTATATTTCATACTCTCCGTGCCCAGTGAGGGCTTGCGTAATATAATGGTCTATCTCCCCGAAATATCTAGACATCCATTTTTCTAAATGATGAACCAACCTTGTCGAACCTTCATGTCCTTCATTCGGAGAGCTCTTCTCTGCCACAGTTCAGTTGTAGCCTATTCCTCCAGTTGTATCATTTCTGTTCATATTTTGTGGCCAACATTTAATATTCCTCGAGGAGATTGAACGTAGGTAGAATTGTCGAGTATCTTATGCAACCTTATTTGAACATAACATTACCTAACCCTTCTTAAACTATTATTAATTTTTTCCGAAGTACTTGTGGGAGACAACTGGCAGCTTTAAGGACCCCTAATAGTATAGCATATAGGCCTATATTACCACTAAACAATCACAACTATTCCACTATGACAACCATTTCGGACAAGCATTAAAACATTACTTTCTTCCCTAACTTAACCTAAACTAAACTAACAAACCCTAATCACACGTAACCTACCCAAGTCTGTAAAATCTCACTCACCCGAATCTATTATAACCAACTTTACGAAACTCTCAATTATATTTAACTACACGCGTTGTTTTAAAAGTAGCGGTACTTCATTAATATACTTAAATAAGTTAAGATAAAAAAGGCTATGCAAGTCCTACAATTAAAATTGGAAAACCTCAAATCTATTTTAAATTATAAGAAAAATTCCGAAAGCGATTCGTGGACTGCATGTCCGAAAGCGAAAGGAGACTGGTACATGTCGGAAAAAGAAGAAGAAAGAAGGGATGAAAAAGAAGGGGGAATAGCTCTATATATATACAGCTTAACTTGTAGAATGATATTCATTCTAACAAAATAAGTAAAAGGTAAGGCTAGGGACACACTATCCGAGAGATCGTCCGGACGGGATTTACCCGGAACCGGGCCCGAGTGGTGATACATAGGGAGGCATGAGGCAGAACACACTAAGCCTGGACGACAGTTTGCCCGGACGGGTCTCGGAAGCACTAGGAAGCACGTCCGGGTATTCTCTACTTGCTTGGCCGAGAGTTAGCCCGTCCGCGGAACCAAGTATGACAAAGAACACACTAGACGTTCAATCACCCGGGACCCGGAAAGAGAACGGAGCCATTCAGAAATTGGCAGTCTTGTTTCAACCCTAGACGAGTGTACAACTGTGCATACCTGTGGCTTGTGTGCTGAAATATTTCGAGGCTTGCATTTACGGGATGTCGTCGTCTTTGGATATTTACATAGATTTATTAATTTCTTTTAAAACCAATAATTATATTTAAAAAATTCAAAATGATTAGAAAACAGGGTAAAAATTATTTATTATGGCAACAAAAAAAAAGAAGAAATTATTAACACAATATAAACTTAATACAATTAAAAACCAGATTGATTCATTACTTCTATTTTTTTTAAACGTGATTCTGAATGATTACCATGAAAGTAATGTAGGCCTATACACATTTATGCAACAGATTTAAGTAATCAACAATTGATGACTAAACTGTAAATAGTATACAAATTAAAGAGAATACAGAATTTCCATAGTGGCAAAACAACTGTTCACTGATCGACTCCGGGCATTCGCTCGGATAGTGTGTTCTGTCAACACATTCTGATCCACTCGAGTCCGGTTCCGGGTAAAGCCCGTCCGGGCGATCTCTCGGATAGTGTGTCCCTAGCCTAAAACATCTTGAGTGATTCTCTGCATCAGTCGCTATCCGACAAATTAAATCTAAATTGAAGGAAGTCATAACAACAAATGTGCGGAGTTTAAAAACCATCAAATCTTCATGCGATTCATTCGTTTGTTAAAAAATAGGTAGCAAATTGGAAGTTAAAATCTGTGTAACATTTTGTGAAATTTTTGATAGCTTAGCCCAAATTGCAGTCGAAGTAGTCGTTAGGTAAGTGACTTTATATTATTCACTTGTAAATCTGTAGAATATGTTTTCAAGTTGATTATTTAAAAGCAGTTACTATTATACGGGGTGAGACAAAAAATGATGCAATGTGTGAGGCCTATGAGGGCTAGATGGTAGCTGCAGAATGTTTATAAGTAAGAGACAAATACGTATAAAGGTTTCAATTAACATCGCAGTAAATGTCTGTATAAACTTAAAGCGGAAAATCAATGAATTAAAAACACTATTTAATTTTGAATTAAATTAAGAAAAATATTTTACTTCGAGCCAGAGTTTTTAAAAATATTAGGGTTTCAAAAAAGATAAACTTCTATATACGTAGGAAATTCTGGGTGTTCCACCTCCAGTTGTAGAAGTTTTTAAAAAAACAAACACCAAGTTTGACGCACAATAAAATAAAATAAAATCTCGCTAGCTGCGGTAGTCGCGGTCATAGCTTTCATTGTGTATTTATTAATATTAATAACAACAATTTAATATCAAATGTGCACAATTAAAAAAATTAAATAAACTTTTATGAAAAAATGCTGGAGATGGAACAGTTATTTCTCTAATTTTATTGATTATTATCGTTCTACCTAAAACAAATTCAATAAATTGTTTTTTTTTTTGTGGTTGGAATATTTACATTCTAAAGACTTTTTAGTATATAACTGCTATTAAATGTAATAATTTGAATAAAATATATAATATATAGACTGTTTGACAAATTATTTTTTATATCAGTGATAAAACATTAAACGAACAAGAACTATAAATCATTAAGTATTAAGTTTGAAGTTGCATTTTTAAAACTCAGTTCAAAAAGATCTAAAAATAAAATACATCTCAAAAATCTTATTGTAAGAGTTTTAAATTTAAATTTTCGAAATATTAATTTTTATTAACAAAAACTATAAAAAGATCTGCCCAGATGATGGGTATATTTTAAAATTGAATGAATGACTTTTTATTTTCTATTAATAACACTGCCTTAGTATATATATTTTTAGCAATAGGACAATTTTCAAGTGAAACAGGTGTGTTTGTCTGAGAATAAATTATTATTTGTTCTTTTTTAAATTGGTTTAAGTCTTTATAGCCAGGTTTTTTCAAGGACTATCCCAACAAGTAGACAGTAATCCACCATTAGTGATGGTGGAGAGGACTGGCTACCAACGGGGTACCCCCATTACTCCATCTTACACAGATAGAGTACAAAAGAACGCATGTGTGTACATATACGCAGTGACTTCCAACTTTGTAATCCGATTTCAGAGATACAACTTTGCTATAATATACAATGGATTCTCCTCGAAATATTATAGAGAAGGTATTCCATTCGATGGATTAAAACGAAGAAAAATAGTGGAATTAAAGTCTGATGTAACAAAACAGATCCTAGGGGATCCGGAAGTGTATCTTACATCCAGTAACGATGTTTATGAAGAAATAAATTAAAGCGTTGCAAGCTTTTTCAACCCTTTTAAACAATCCTCGACGAAACCTTCAAGGAGAGATGATAATGAAACGTTAGACATTTTATCAGGTATATTTTATCCTCTTACTAAGTGCATGGCAAAGAATATTATAGTTGGAATATTCGAAACACTGGAATATTTTCCCGGTGTATTAATAAATCACTTAAATTAATAAATTCCACCTTTCGCAATGAGTTTTAAACCTATCAATAATTTTTTGCAATATTTTGAGCTTTGAGGCCAATAATACTAAATCATCGGCATACAAAATTACATTTAAATCCCCTAGCCACAAACCTACGTCAACCGAATCGTGAATATTATCAAATAACTCATGTAACTCAGGCTTTAAAGCACTTACCTTGTTAAAACAGTTTCATCTCTTGTTCAAAGCACAACGGTTGCACCAGGACTGGTAAATATATTCAAGAAAATTAATTGTAACAATAATATTATTATACTTTGAGCGGTTTGGAAAATCTACAAGATAACCTCAGTAAGCAAGGTTAAAACAGTGCGTCAACATGAGATAAAACATAATCTTCAATTTTTTTATTCTAATCAGAATTATAAAGAGAATTATTAATCGCATCCATTCTAACAAACTTTACCATGTTATTCAGCAGGTCAAAACTATCAAATAATACAAATTTGTCCTTGCTTACTTGGTTTAGAATTTGTATGTACATGTATACGTTTAAAAAAAGGTTATCACATGAACGGTTCAAGATAAATTCATGAAACTCAACATGAAAGTTCATCACAATGTTTCACACAAATACACAAAGAAATTATAAATTTACAAATTTTCAGCTCACCTACTGTTTAAGGAAAATATAACAATTAATTTTTATTGTTTTAGGGGTTGTTTTAACCCTTAAAACAAAATTAATTTTAGCCTATGTTACTCAAGAATAGTGTAGCTTGTTATTAGTAAAACTATTTTTTCAATCGGTTCAGTAGTTCCAGAGATTATCCCCTACATACAAACAAATAAACAAAAGAATTTTACCTCTTTATAATAATATTAATAATAACCCCAAAGTTAAGATGGTAAATAATGATGTTCAAATCAAATTATTTCGTATATTTTATAGCAGCAGTTATAATAAAGGTTAAAAGAAGGTTAAAGAAGGCTCAGGTCTACACTTTAATAAAAACCTAACCTAAAAATTTGAAATTTAAATTATTGCTTCTCAGTTTGAGTCAGATGTTTTATCTGTTATTTTATTCAATTGGTTGCTATGGTAATAAATGTAAATACATGTGATCATTCATCAGTCTAGGCCTAACCTAAGATTTTGTTCGGCTAAATTTACAAATATTGAAATAAAAAATGCTTTTATCAAAATTAATTCTAGCCTATGTTACTCAGGAATAGTGCAGCTTTGTATTAGTAAAACTAGTTTTTCAACCGGTTCAGTAGTTCCAGAGATTACCCCCTACATACAAACAAACAAACCAAAAAACAAACTTTACCTCTTTATAATATCACGGAACGATGCGTCAAGCTATGGCTCACTAACGCACTATATAATAGTACCTGGAGACCGAGCTGAAGCTCGATTATAAGCAGGGCTATGATTTCAATAATAAATATTGGATTATTGAGTCTGAGGTTAGGCCTATAACATTAAACAACTAAATAAAGGGTATGTTTATTTAGCAGAAGTATTCGTTGCCATGGTAACTATAAATAGATACAACATTAGGCTTACCTCTAATAAAATACAGTTTAAAAGAAAACAGATGATTATTGTAATGGCATTGAAAACATTTGCATCAGCTGTGCTTCGTTTAAAAGAAAATAGATGATTATTGTAATGACATTGAAAACATTTGCATCAGCTGTGCTTTGTAGTGTTTAAAATGGACAAATTTCACTTTCTAATTTAATAAAAAGACGTAGAAAACGAATTTTCCCAGACTGGTGACCATTTCCAATCGATTTCTCGTGGCCAAAAGCACCATATAAAATCAAAAAATCAAAAATCCTTAGACGGAGATTCCAGATCCATTTAGCAGACAGACAATTATCTCTCGCTTTAGAAGATAAGATAATGTTTGAAATAAGCGAGCTCGATTTTCCTTTTCTCTTATTTTAACAATCGCGGCTCTAAATAAATTGAAAACTCTTTTAATAGGATAGCCTATATGAAGCCTAATTGTGTCATTTTGAATGAAAAATACATTCAGAATGTTGTTAATAATGATATTAAAGGTCTGTGTCACTCATTTTACTCGATTCGACGATCTTTCTTTTCTTTGCAACCAAGATTTTCTTCTCCCGAGAATATTTTCTTCTAATCTTAGTGCACAAGCGTCGCGGCATATCACGGAATATTGCCTATACGGATTGAAAAAAACCCAAATTAATTACTTTACTAGTGGAAGTGTTCTAATAATATTTAAAATATAATAAAGTTTGATTAAATAAGTAAATGTGTCTTGTTGTGATATGAAGTGATTGTTTCTGTGTAAATTTAGCTATAATTTGGTGGTTTCCTTTTAGTCAGATGTTTTACCTACTTATCATTCATATATTTTTTATTATTGATGAATTTAATACATGACCGGATTACTATTGACATATTTTTAGATTGTTTTCAAGGTTTCTTTAATATTTACATTTCTAATATAAAATAGGCTAGGCTATATCAGCTTACTTTAGGTCGTAGGCTATACTTTAGGTTATGATGTGTTGACATACATTGGCCTATTAATAGTAATATATATATATTTACTTTCTCCCCCTATACCATAGTATACGGAGAAAGTATTGTATTCGTCAACATTTTCGAGTTTGAGTTTTTGGTGGAAATATCCGTTTTAGGTCCCCCCGAACCTAAAAAAGTGGTTTTCGGAGTGATATCTGTGGGTGTGTGTGTGAGTTTGTAAAATGGTAGAACGGAGGTCCTGGCATAAACCATTAACAGCAGAAGCGAGGTCTTGTGGAAAACCGAGGTCCCAAACCCAAGACCTCGGTTTTAGATAAAGTGCAGTTTTGCATTGTACATTACTAAAATATCATTTTGGTAAGTTTTTTTCAAAACTGATTGAGACCTCGGTTTTCTTTACAGTACTGGTAGAGTGTTATGGAGTGTAAATTAGTTCGAAAAGTGTTCGCACAGAATGCGATACATTGAACAAAGTTAAAGCTGTAAACGGATGTAGGCTATTTGCCGGATGTCGGACTATTCCTTCGATTCATTTTCAGAAGTTTTGTGGGTTTCGCAGTTCGCTGCATATTTATAACTTGACTGCTTCATTGCTCGTAATAAAGTCGAATAGATCCCATTTATATTTTATTAACTCAAGTTATATTTTAAACATAATTAAGTTTTACGCTATTGATAAATTAAGTTTAAATTTTTGTAAAATATCTCATTCAGATGATTATTTTAAATGCATTTGTTCTTAAATCATTATTTTACATCATATCCGTTAAGAAATAATGATTTTCCGTGAAGAGATTATTAAGTAAATCTTAATTTTTACGTAACGTACAATACATCGAAGACGATTGAAAAAAATTCCTTATTACCATACGTTTATATACATTTTTGTTGGCAACGTTTGGGCCCATTATGGAGTTTCCCAAACATTGAAAGTGGGTAATTTCAGCTTTTGTATGTTTTGTGAAACCGAATTACATAAAAAATTTCTGGTTCGTGACAGGCTTAACATTTTGAACAAATAAATAAATTAAATTTTCAATGTTAATATATTACTGAGATTCATACGCAACAGGAATGGAATGGTTTTAAATTGATCATACATTACTAAAATTTCACTTTAACGCAACAGGCATTATAAAAAAGTCGAACACTAGGTCGTTATTAACTCTTAAGAAGATAAGAAGATATACTGTTTGTGCATATTAGTAAAGTAACTGTTAGCAAATCATGTTCAATGGTTACAAGGTTGCCAGTAATACAATATTCAAATCAATCATTTTTTTAACGCTTATGATTAGTCTCATTTTTAGTAATTATTATCATAAACATTGTTCTCTTCCATTGTCTTCCGCGTTTGATAAATAATTTGAATAATCTTCCTGTTAGTCTTGATTTCATAGATAATTTAAACAGACAATTAGTCAAATAAATTAGAACTACAAATGAATACTTGTGCTTTGCATTAGGTTTAGGTCTACTAAATTTGTTTTAAAATAGCACAAAATGTAAATAAAATAGGCTAAATTTAGGTACTATTGCATGTGTAAAAAGTGTCAGTAGGCCTATATATTATTTTTTGTCAACCACGGGAATACGTAACAACAGAAATTTTTTTTAACTTGGAAAATTGCAAGTTAAAACGTCTTACATCCATTGCAATGTATTGCTAACTTTTTCTATATTTTTGTTTGTAAGCTCCTTAATTGTGTTTCTACGAGAAGTGGCCGAACGTTTTGTTGCGGAGGGGGGGGGGGAGGACAAAGAGTGATTTTACTCTCTACTGTAAAGGGCGGTTTACACGCTCAAGCCATTTGCGCAAACTGGCTTGTGCAAACGAACTGAATAAAATATTTCCGTTCACACGCTTAGTTCGGTTTGTGCAATTGTGAAGTGAGGAACCCCAAAAATGTTTATCAGTTTTGTTTAAATTGTTATTAATCAATTTGTATTGTTCAAAATGGAAAATCTGGACGAAGAACTAATACCATGTCGATGAAGATGGTGTTGGTGGTAAAACGACACTCGCAGATTCTGGGCACAACTCGGGGTTTGTTTCATTGTCAGGACTCTGAAACAATATTAATGTGATTTAATATTAATAACAGTAGGCCTAATAGTCCTCGAGCCCAGGTCTTTAAAAAGTTTATGATTACCTAACTCTTGAGACGTCGTATATCTCTTATTTATGAAGAGTCGGACAACATGTTTATTTTCAACAGTTCTCGGTATACCGGGGCATTTTCCTTTGAGACCCCGGCAAACTCATTGATTTGATGCGGTAACAAAATGTATGACCTAAATGTAATCTTTCTTTTAATCGGAAGTTTTTTTTATATAGAAAGCGAAAAACGTTTTGTCGGGCCAATATTATTTGTAATTTCTGCGCGTCCGACACCCCAAACATGGCAAAGGTATGACGTCATACAATTTAGCACCTAACCTTTGATTTTTCAGAATCGTTTACAAAATTTGTATTTATATAAGGAAGAGGTAACATTACCCGACAAAGTTTTCGGGAAGTACTAGTTGTCGGGGTAGGAAAATTGACCTACCATATAATTTTCATTTTGTATGTTTTGTAATAGTATTTAATCTTAGAACCGGCAATGTAACAACAATAGATTTTTGGCATTTGCAAACAATTAAAATATGACTGTTTGAAGAAGTATTTTTGTAAATTCGCCAAAAAATACTATAAACAGTAAACATAACGTATATATCATTTTGTTCGGAATAAACCAGAGAATAAAGAAAAAATTGTTGAGTGATTAAAATACAAACTTTTCATTGAGTAGGCCTATTTTGAATATAATTGGTCAGAAAAATAATTCATTATTTTGGTTTGTAATGAAATAAAAAATAAAAATAATAATAGAGTTTAGAGCTTTGAAAATGCTTTTTTACACTAAATGTATCGATTATAAATAATTAAAAATTCGTATTGAGGTTTAACAAAATTATTTTATTAATTAGTTTTTTTTTACAAATTATTAAAATTGTTTTCCAAATATTGCATTTAATGGCTAAACAGTTAATTTTATTAAAAATTGCTAAAAAACAATTGTAGCTCTTTTTGTGACAAACATTTTTTATTTATAACTTTTTTTTATAGGATGAATAGTTTTTGAGTTATGGTTTTGACACCGTTTTCCAAGATGGCGTCCGTAGCACAGGTTTTTTTTTGCGAGGACTTTTAGTATGTTATTACAGTAGCTAAATACAACATACATACCAAATCCTTAGCTTATAAGAGTTTGTTTTTAGGTAATGGGGTGATTTTGGTTTAAAATGACTACACTATAAGGCAAAAAACTGAGGCAAAATGTTTTCAACAATAAGCGATTTTGAGCGCAGATATCTGGCAAACCATGCGAGATAGCCACAAAATGATTAGAATGAATCTTGTGGCATTTTGGTCAGCTTTAGTTTTGTACATTATGGTATTATCGCTGGGAAGATAGTTTCGAGATAAAGCAAAAACCCGAAAAAAGAAACCTTGTACGTGCTTCCCGCCTTCACTCCGCTTACCTCCTAGAATAGGGGACTTTTAGTATGTTATTAATTAATACAAACAAAGTCACCAAATACAGTCAAACATTGTGTTTCTTCCATTTATCTCTACACCCCACTTTTGTAGCATTCATTGAATGGACCATGGTTTTATTTACTAACAATTTCTTATCTTTGTATTGGATGGTGCCAAGTGGGCGTTTAGTAGACTCTGAGACTGATGTTTTCAGTTTAGGATTTTTACCCCCCGCTTCTCTCCTCGCCACCACAAGGTCACTGACTGTACTCGGTCCTTTTTATTAAAATCACACTGTACACTCGGGAGTTTTCTTCAAGGTATAGAAGAGCCTTAACTTATATTTTTAGGAGTTTTCTTTTTCTCCAATTTACGTAATATTTGTTTCCTATAAAAATGTTTGTGTTTTTAGAGTTAGATTGATGCGTAGTTTTAGACTCTATGGCTAAACAAAATTGATCCTTACATCTGTTCACAAATAAGTAAACAATAATGAACAATTATAGTTAAATTTAACATATATTGTTTGGAATTTTCGTTATCTCCTAATTTATATATTTGTTTCCAGTCTTTCTGTGATATTTTTTGAGTTTTTAGAGTTAGATTGGTGTGTAATTTAAGAATATAAGCAAAATGTATCATTACGTTTGGTCACACGTAAGTAAACAATGACCATATTTTACTTTACAAGTAGGAAATAAGACTACGATTAACAAAGAAATATTAATATCGAATCATTCGATATTGCTGATATCGATATTCTCGTTATATCGATACAAGAGCTTGATATCATATCGATATCGAATATTTAAAACTTCCCGATATCGCAACAACCCTAAGTAGCACGACTCTTCCGGCAGTGACAACGGTGTCGTGCCATCTCGTCCAAGTGCCATCTCGTCCAAGTGCTATCTCGTCCAAATTCCACGAACGTAGGGCGGGAGGTTAATTCTCTACCTGCCAACTAGTGCCATCTCGTCCAAAAACTTATGCTATTGTTTACTTGACAGGTTTACAAAAACTATTGGAACGTTTAATTCTTTTTATTAAGGGTCTCCTATACCTTGCATAAAACAGCAAGGTATTTGTTTACTTTAGAGTGTCAATCGAAACTACTATAAATACACAAACCTTAACTTTTTTCTTTATAAATATAGTACTTATACACTTCGTAGAAACGAACAGTTTAGCCAACTGAACTAAAAAGTTGTACATACGTTTTTAAAGTACAAACATACTGTTATCGGCCAGGTTAAGTAAGAAGTAAACATACTGTGACTAAATACTATAGGTTAGAACCTTTTAGTTTTTTTTTTCAATTTTAATTATATATAGTGATAATAACGAAATATAATCATACCGTTATCGGCCAGATTAAGTAAAAAGCAAACATACTGTGATAGGTTCGAACCTTTCAGGTTTTTTTTTAAATTTTAATTATATAATGTGATTTACACTCGTATGATTTACACACCGCCACACAATTTCTCCAC
This sequence comes from Philaenus spumarius, assembly GCA_018207615.1. Lineage (NCBI taxonomy): Eukaryota > Metazoa > Arthropoda > Insecta > Hemiptera > Aphrophoridae > Philaenus > Philaenus spumarius. The sequence goes on from JAGFPH010001830.1 coordinate 104,316, forward strand.
ACTTCTTTTTTAATTGTTCTTTGTATACCGAAAACCGTTATATAAAAGACTAGGTTGGCCTCTTATGGTGGTCAAAAACTCCATATTCCTATAGATGTTTACACCTCCCGATGAAGTATACAAATGAAGTTTAAATTGGCAGTATCCACATGTATACAAAGGGGTAGGAGAGCGGTGAGGATGCTAGGCGAGGGTGCACAACCACAGGCTACCTGCGTTGCCTTCCTCAACCCTTGTCAAGTTTTCACTTGGACGAGATGGCACTAATTAATGTGTTCATTCAACTGTAAAACTGAGCTGGACGAGATGGCACTCTTTTCTAGGAAATAGGGTGTTGGACGAGATAGCACTTGGACGAGATGGCACTACATCGTGACAACGACCTGACCTGGACGGACCCCCACCCCATCACTCGTTCAATCTGACAATGTAGCTCTGCTAATATGTTACAGTAGCCTTGCACCTGAACTCTCGCGGCCAAAAACTGACTCAATTATACCGCACCCGTTCTCCTATTACAGTGAGGTCTGGTGAATTTCTATAGTCTGTGATAAAACCAACAATCCGGCAGAACAGTTCAATTCAATAGTTGCAAAATTTATTGGTGGAAAAGGGGTTAATCCAACCAAAAAATCTTCTTTTTTTTTAAGAAAAACTGACGCGTCAAGCTATGATTATCCCCACTCTTAAAAATTGTCCACACTTAAAAACAAAACTATAATTCCCACTCTTAAAACTTTATAATACGGTAGGTCATTTCTTGAACAAAAAAAGAAGTGAAATAAACTAACGCGTAAAGCTATGATTTACTTTTAAATCAATAAAAATTATAATACGATGGATAATTTCTTGAACAAATAAAATAAGTGTAATAAACTAATGTGTAAAGCTATAATTCACATTTTGAATAATTATTAATCACATCAGAAATATTAGCTTTCTCATGAAAGTATTAAAATCAATAAAACGTTTAAAAATGAAGACTATTTTATGAAACTCTTTACACGAATTAGTCACAACTCACATCCACAAGCTACGTGTCCAATTAAAAAATAGTTGAAACGCTTGGCGGTCCTTTTTATTGAAAATCTTCAAAATATTATTCTGAAAATGATCTTTACCTTATCTTTCAAACGTAATTATTCATAAACTCCGCGAAATTGCCATGGCAAATATTATTTATAACTGCATATGACCACCTATATGGAATAAAAAGGAAACGTAGATTATGAAGTGTTGCCGGCCGATATCGTCGAATTCTTGGCGGTCGAACAGGCCTCTGTTCGCCAGACTGATATTATACCGACTGGGGACATTGTAGAGTGAAGCTCTGAGGATATTTAGGCGAGTTTTCCCGTAAAAGGCATTTACGGGAAAATCGCAAGACGCTGACAGAAATTGGCCCTTTTAAGAGCCAAGAAGTTTGTTGTGGAATTTAGTTCGATTGTGCGATGTGATGTCGGCCATGTTGTGGACCGAGAAGTAGGTTTGGAATTTATACCTGCTGTTTCGATTTGAGTTTTGGCCCTTTCGAGGGCCAAAAATAATGATTGAAAATTATTTTGCTGTTTTTCGCCGGAGTGTATATACGAATGCCGGGGAATCTCACGAAGTATATTATTGGAAATATAAGTAGCTCCGCTACGACAATTTTAATAAAAATCTGCAGTAAAGGCAGATTAAATTTTTTTCGCGAGTTCTACTGTTTACGAAACTATTAGTAATACTGTATAACCTATAAAAAGTGCTAATTACATAACTGTAACCTTATAAAAATATTTCAAATAATGATTGAGTGTAGTAGTTTGTTATATAAGTTTAAGTAAGAATTGAATAGATTATTGGTTTTGTAAAACTAGATTGCTATATTAAAAAAAAAAAATAATTCAATATACACAGAAACGAATTCAATTATTTAAATGTGTTTTATTTTGAATACACAAATTTGAAACTTGAGTGCTCGAAGGATAGAGAGATGTGTTTCGCCTTTACTGAAGCGCTGGTTTAGTACCGGAACAGCCAAGAGGCTAGCGACGTTGCCGTTTTGAACTATGTGTGAGAGAGTGGGGAGATGGACAGGCGCTAAACACTACGGCGACAAAAAAGGACACTGAGCCTTGTGTTGCCTGCACTGCTTGGCAACGTTAGCTAGCTAACTTCCAGCTAACATATTAACGAAATTACCGAAACACATCTCCCTATCCTTCGAGCACTCTGTATTACTTTGTCCTCTGTGCTTAGAGTTTAGAGTATAAAAACGTTCATACAAACATTCAGTCCCCTTGCATGCCTATAGGATGGACAGCTGGACATTGAGCACAGAGTCCAAGGCAGCTAAAATACCATTTATAGTGTTTTTTGTATAAACTCTAGTACCGGTTCAACTGAACCAAAATGGATGAAATTGGTATCATTTTAAGCAAAATTTAAAGTGCTTTATTTATCTAATAGATATCTTTTTGATTTGATAAGTCAGTTTAGAGTTATTCAAGAAAAACTTAAAATAGCGAATTTGCTCATATTTTGGAGCGCAGCACCGAGTGCATCGGGGAAAACTTAGGGTAGGGGCACCAATAAAGGAATTCCAGGATTAAAACTTTTGTCGAGAGTTAACTCTTTTAAATGTATTTTTCAAGTCATTTGTCTCGACTGTTGTTTTTGTTACATTGGAATTTGTACAAAACATTCCACCTTATTTTTAATGGTTGGACAATGTAATTCTGACGGCTAAAAAAAATTACTTATAAAACAATGCCAACTACAATTGCAGTTGTTATTTCAACATATTTAACAAATACTAGATTATATGCAGGCTAATGGAAATTGATAACAAATAGTTGTAGCTCATGTATCCCTGAGGATAACGACTTTGTCGTTGAAATGCGTTTGATCAATCAACGTATATGTGTGAGAATTATTGTATTGTTATTATTTTTAAATAATTCCTTCTCACTCGTCAAGCTCAAAGTTTATTAACAAATGTCATAATGTGGCAGAATGTCTTTTATTAGTAAATAAACACGAATTACACACTTTGATTTAATTAACTCACAATTCCTTCTTTGTTGATATTAGATGGTGCTATGGTGCTTAGAGTAGGGGAATGGTTCTGGTTTACCCTCACCCCGCTTCTCTCCGGGCCAATACAACGTTACTAACTATAGGCCTACTAACTCCGACAAGTTTTATTTAAAGTAATTTCCTCAAGGTAAATAAGAGCTTTTAAAAATACCACTTTTTAATTGAAGATTCTTGTTACCGTATGTATAACATACTAGGGGATACCCCTGGGTGCTCCGCACGCCAACCCCCCTTCCCCCCGTTGGAGCCCGTTGTGTAGTCAGCAAGGCTCAGGTCTACACTTTAATAATAACCTAACCTAAAAGTAAAAAATACTAATAATTGATTTAAGTTTGAAATAATGCTGTTAATGGAAATATTAGAGCAAACAGCTGATTACTGAATTAACAATAAACATATTTATTTTTATGATAATTAAACATGTGCTGTTATAATCAGCTGATCTGTGCTATTCAGTTGATCAGTAAAAACAATGATAATAAATAGAAAATATTTTAAATTCTATTTTTTAAATATTAAATGAAGGAATAGTACAATTTTAAGGCAAATGGGCAAATATAGAGTTAATTATCTTTCATTTGACACAAACTGCATGTCAATAGGTCCAATAGAACTTCAGATATCACTCGGAATAGGCTTAAAATTGTATCCCATGTTAAATTGCTATAAGAGATTTTAATTTCCGTTTTAAGGAAATAAGGAAATAAAAAAGGAAAATAAGTCCGAAAGAAAATGTTGAAAACAATAAAAGCTATGGTACTTCAGCTCAAAAACCAGATATGACACCAGAGTGCAAAAAAAGAGTTTTTACAAGTCACTACAAGGTCGCTGGCTGGTTTCATTGCTATGGTGTTTTTCGTTTCCATTTGTAGTTTGCATGAAGAATGCTCAAAATGTACACTTAAGGTCACACATAGGCCGCAATTTATTTTTTTCGATTTTTTAATGCCACATTTGGTTTTGACTAAATAAACTTGTTTCCAACAAAAAAAAGGAAATAAATTTGTTTTTTGTTCATAGGCCTTACACCCTTAAATAAAAATTATACTTTACTTTTATTTGATAAATTATATTGAGGAGAACCTAAGTACTGTTTTGTCGTGGTTTAGAGCTAATCCTAAATATAATTACACAAGACTTCAAGACACGAGAGATAATTTCTTTAAACGGATGTTA
>JAGFPH010001830.1:131481-146703 GCA_018207615.1 Philaenus spumarius
CATGGGTGGAGTTCTCTGTTAAGTACAGATAAAAGAGATTCGACACATGTGTCTACTAATCGTAGTACAAATGTAAAGAGTCAAAACAACAGCTATTCCACATTCTGTACATTTTCTACCTTAATATTTACCGTTCGACTTGACAACACTAGTCAGTTGTTGGAAAATTTTGCACTGGTACAATGCTGTCTGTTAATTTGTGTAAAATCTCTTATAATTGTTATGGGTTCGTGTGTATACGTACTTTTATGTGTGCAGTATGAATTCCAGTTGATCACACACTTATTAAAAACTACGCGACTGAACGTTTTGGCCCTCTTTAAGTAAATATATTCAGAACGAGAAAATAACTGCATAATCATGTACAAAATCAATTAATGTTAGGCGACTTGGAGCGCTCAAATGAGGTTCCGGAAATTTAGGTAAAGATCTTTCGTATTTGTTTTCTTTACAGACGAAGTGTTTAACGAAATATTACTTTTGGACATAACTTCTGCTCTTGAAGGAAAGGCTACACACTGTTTTACTCTAAGTGTTGGGAATATTCGAGTAACAACGGTGTTTGGAAAACGTTATGTTACATTCAATGACGGTCAGCATTTTTTAAACTTGAACTTGTCGGAGTGGGGACTGTTTAAAGACGCCATACCTCTGATAAACCGTCGTATTAAACAATTATTTTATTACGAGGAGGATTTGCGCGAGTACATCATTAAGTGCCTGACCACAGACGAACTCGTTTCCAGTACACTCCCCGAAGCGGACAGATTGTACGACGAGGTGAAGTTGTACAAAAAACATGCAGGCAGTGGTTGAGTTTCACGGTTACCACGATAACAACTATAGGTTTATAATCAAAGAGTTTGCTATAGTCGGTGAGCATTTCTCCAATGTCGTTGTTTTCAAGCCGCCTTATACATTTGATCAACTGAATACTTGCGCTCGGAGGGCAGCCCTTTGGGTACAAAAACACTACCACCATATCGGCTGGGAGGAAGGTGACATTCCTTACGACGAAGACGTGATACGCTCGCTGTGCAAACCGTTTTCCATAGTTTTCACCAAAGGTTTGGAAAAGGCTCAGTTTTTGAGAAAGCTTGTTCCACACGTGGGGGAAATATCTGAAGAGGTGGAAACATACTCGCACTGTACAGGGGTTAATTGTATATTACCTCAGCACTTTAAAGACGACAGTAAGTGTGCCTTAAAAAGTGCTAAATATTATTACGATTCTCTTCTTAAGTTAAAAGAACAACACGAACTGTAAACACCGAAATTATTGATGTGGCGAATGGCCAAAACATTTTATTTTTATTTATATCCATTGTATATTGTATTCTAATAGCCGTTATTACTGTAAATACTTTAGTGTTGTAATGAGAGGGAATTATTAATAATAAACTGTATTTGAGTAACAAAGTTGTTTTAATGAGTCATTCCTATAACCATTTCTTTACCATTTTAATGTGAACAAGAAAAAAAAAGTGTTTAGAAAAGAGTGACACGGGGTTTTTGTACATGTCTAGGGGTCAGTGACCGCCTTGACTCATGGGTTAACGCTGTGTAACGAGATTTTAGTACATTGTTGTTAGAGGCTATTGCACAACATTGTGTATTGAAAACTAGCAATTAATAGCAGCCATGGTAAATATGGGGAAATAATAAAACAGAATTTAAATGTAATTTATTTCTTACAAGGTATTGACGGTAGCGCATTCTGGTAGAGAATTTTAAAAATATTAACCCGTCCGATGGTAGCTCGTTCTGGTAGAGAATCAGCGAATTCATTAGACACTACAACGGATACAATTCTGCCGACTCGGCATTCTTACACGTGTTAACATAAATTTTTGCTGATTAGCGGAATGTGCAAGTCTGTCGCGGAATAAACTGCGGATTGACTGTTAAATATATTTGAATACAAATTAATTTTTATTTGTGTTTTTTAAAAATTGATGTAAATATTAATTATATACAACATAAAGCAGGATGGTGGAAATGTAAAGGAAAACTGAAATGAGCACAATGGATATTTACAATATTATTATTATTATTATTACTATTATTATACAGTCATGTAACATTTTAAACAATCATAAACAAAATACGTGTACTTCATAATTTCTAGAACAAGGAATTGATTATCATAACATAAAATTATATTCAACGATGTCTTCGGTATTCTTTGAACTGCGGGTCACGCGCATCTGTCTGGTATAAACTGCAATCCTGTAGGCGATATAATTTTCTACTCGCACACCCATCTTATTAGGGGCCATATAGCAGCGACCGTTGTACTCGATAAAGCTTTCTGGTATCTTCGGCATGAAAGTGTCGCATCCTTCGAATTTGTTTTTGATCCAAGTAACATACAGATTCCGACAGAGATTGTGACGCAATGCTGCTTTAAATACTCTTGCACCTCCGATCGCCCATACCGTTTCGATGTTGTTTTGGTTTTTGAGACTTTCTACAGCTTTGTTGAAAGTGGGGAATACCTTTGTATTCTTGTATTCGCAATCCCCCTCGAGGATCTTGTTCCATCCACGATAGTATTTGCTCAGTATTATATTCATCCTGGAGGGTAATGGTTTGTATTCGTCCGGTAACGATTCCCAGGTTTTACGACCCATAATAACAGCGGTCTGTTTATGCGGGTCGAACGCTTTTTTCGTAATCCTAGTAAAATAATCCGCATCGTTAACACCCCACGGTACTCGACCCCATGGTGCTCGCCCCTTACTACCGATTCCATGATTGTCTTCACAAACGGTTGCTATTATATTTATATGCATGATGATCAAAGTGGTCCTACCAGTCATACAATATGAATAGTTCCGACGATTGCACGCACTAAACAAGCCTTGTAATATGAGACCGGATGTTGAATAAGCATTGTGTAAAGATTTACATTACATTTGCTAAATATTGGAATGTCTAGTCAGCATCTATAGTTTACTGTAGTGTTTCCGTGTGCAAATACAAGTACTTTATTACTAATCAATTAATTTAAATTTTATAAAAAACTTTATACACTTAATAAATTTCCAATTATTATATATAATTTATAAAATATTTTATTAAGAAACGGTATACTTTGCTTGTGATTTTTCTTTCACAGATCTAATTGACGTAACCAAAATGTTAATTTAATACATACATTTTTTAATACACAGTTAAACAGGATAAGAAATAATTAGTATCACTTTGTTTAATATAACTAATTTATATTTAACTGTAGAAATCATTACATATATTAATATTATAAATACAAAATTTACATAATATCAAGAAGTTCCTCAACTTCGTTATCAACAATAATGTCATTTTCCTCGGCACGCCCCACGTATTGCCCACTTCCTGATTCATAGCCATCATCATCGCTGTCATAGATCCTTACGTCTTCATCGTCGTCGTCGAGGAGTCTTCTGAACAGAGCCTGGTGACGTACATTGTTTAGCGCTGATATTCTCTCTATACCTCCATCACAATTTGTAGCTATGTAAATCCGCCAAACATTTTCTTCACTACACGGAAAGTTTATAACTACTTCCATTTTGACACGCAAGTCAAACCTATGAATAACAATTTTATGCCTTAAACTATTTATAGAAACGTTCAAAGTTAACTTTTGTCCACGAACTTTATACTTTGTAATTTCTAGATCCATCACTAAAACATTTATATCACGTCCTAGTATGAAATGTAACTGTCCACTTATATGTCTTTTAAATATTACATCGTTTTCTTTCAAAGGTAAGACAAAGACGTGTCGCACCATTGTGGAGTTTAGCAGTATTTCTCCGTGGACAAACTTAGCGCGAACACTATCGGAATCTAATGTTTTAACCGTACGCTTTGAATAGCTGACTATACAATAAATAGCATCCGTTGCGAGCTCTTTTGTCGTCTTTTATTACAACTCCCGTACCGATCGTTAGCCTAAGTGCGTTTTGCAAGGATGCGGGAGATCCTAATTTTGGCCTAAGCTTTATTTCGGCTAAGTACCCTTCGGTTGAACTCGGGCAGAACCTTACGTTCGGGTTATCTCGGTTTTCCATACGTTATAACACATTTTATAAAAATAATTCGGGGTACAGCGAAGCCTAAGCTCGGTCAAGTCCGTCGTTTTGGTTCGGGTAAGACCGGTAGAAATATATTACAAGGGGTGCGGCAACGCCTATGGTTAGTCTAAGCTTTATTTCGCCCAAGTACGAATTTCGGGGGTTGCGGGAGAGCCTTACGTTCGGTTAATTACGGTTTGCAAGTCTTTATTTTGACTAAGTCCGATTCGGGTTTACTCGGGGGCATTCGGTAGTGTTCGGGGTTTATATAATGCACTTTATACTATATCCCGACATCACTATAACAATTTAAAGCTAATAATTTCTCTAAGTGACCTTCGGTCGGATTCGGGAACGATCGGTAATGTTCGGGTTGTTATAATGCAATTTATACTATATTCCAACGACACTATAACACCATGTATCTCACACAAGGTTGCTGACGGATGGTAAACTTATATACTTCACAAAACAGTAGATTCTCAACAGAGTCGGCCTAGCTTAACCGCTAGCGCTGCGGACTCGGGTCATGGTGATACCCGGTTCGACTCTCGGCGACACCCAAACTTTTTTCAAAGCAAAAAATTAAATTAAATTAAATATTAATTATTACAAAACAAGATGGCTGCCAAAAAAAAAAAGATGGCGGCTCAAAATTCCCCAAAATCTTTAAAAATCCAAAATTCCCAAAATTTCAAAAATCCCCAAAAATCCAAAAATTCCAAAAAATGTTAGGACCCCCAAAAAAACCCCAAAATCCAAAAATGTTAGGTTAGGACCCCCAAAAAAAAACCCAAAATCCAAAAATGTTAGGTTAGGTTAGGACCCCAAAAAAAAAACCCAAAATCCAAAATTCCCAAAAATTGGCTTAGGTTAGGAACAAAAAAAAAGGGGGCGTGGCTTGGGTAAGGAACCAAAAAGACCCAAAAAACACCCCCAAAAAAGGGGGCGTGGCCCAAGGTCAATGACCTTCCCCCACTCCATTTTACGCTATACTGCCCGGGACTCTACTAATGGTGTTTGTCTTTTTGAGATTGGAAGATTTTTAGCGAGTCAAATATTCGATACAATCACGCGTTACAAATGTGTTGTCGTAGCCGGGAGTAATCGCACGAAACCCTAGAATCTTTTAGAACAGATACATATAGATTTAGTTTTATTGTGATTTAACGTTAAACCATACCTAACATCCCAATCATCGATAGCAATAATATCAAATTTATTTTAGCTATTGTCTCATCCACCTCTGAGATAATATAAAAATTATTATACACTTGCAAATCGTCAGCATATAAATGAAACATCGAATAGTTTAGTATACTATAAACATCATTTATATAAAGGCTAAATAATAAAGGACCAAGGACAGAACCCTGGGGTACCCCCCTACTTTCCAAGGAAGACGACCTCTCACCAGTCTTAACACACTGGCATTTTCCAGACAAATAGAACTCAAACTATTTAACAGATTCATCTGAAAATCCCATCTCCATCAATTTAGCTAATAACCAATTTAGCTAATGGATGATACACAGTCAAACGCTTTTAAAAAATCAAACAAAATTAGTAACGTAGCTTTCAGCTGATCCATAGCTTGGCGAATATCCTCTGTAAAACAAAGGAGAGTTGAACTCGTAATATGACCCTTTCGAAAACCAGACTGAAAACAACTTAGGAGATTATTTTCCTTTAAATAGTTACAAACCTGAAAATTCGCTATTTTTACAGACATTTAGACAAAGCAGATAAAATGCTTATAGGTATGTAGTCCGAAGGAGCTACAAGAGATTTTGTCTTGTTTAGTGGCCGATTTATATTATACTTCCATTTTGTAGGAAAATTTGATAGGGCGATAGATTTATTAAAAATAGCTTTAATTATAGGTAGTGTGATTGGTAGTGTTTCTTTCGTGAAGTTAATTGGAATATAATCGGATCCAACAGCTTTACTCCGAATCGACATCAATATCTGTAGACAATCAACTGCATTGAAACTAAATTCATTAACGTGTTCATTGAATACCATACTTGATTTAATATTATTAGTAAAACGCATTGCTGCAGTAAGATCTCCCGGTATATCAGAAAAATAGCTGTTTAACAGGTTAAGATCAAGAGATACAGGGGAATTAGGTTTTACTATACCGACATCTACTTAGCGCCACATTTGAGCTGGTGATGAGTCAGTCGATAAAGCATTATACGTTTATCTAAGTTTTCAGTTTCTTAACTCCTGCTTGGTCTTATTTCACGGGATCTTTTAGCTTTGCGAAAGGTAGTATCGCGCTGACTCATCAAAATACGAATAGAAGGTGTTATCCAAGGAACTGGATGTTTATAAATCCGTTTTTTTTTATAAAACATGCGTATCGTAAAATGCAAGTAACTGACAATTAAACTTGGAGAAAATATAATTTATATCATCTGTGCGTATGGCATCATCCACTGGAAAATCATTTAGATCAGAAATGAAATCAAAGTTACAAATCTTTTTCTATTCTCTGTAGTAAACAAAACTTTGATTGTGTTTAGATTTTCTTACTAAATAGACGCAAAAAATTAAATCATGTTTTGATAAAGCAGGAATAGATATTTGACCATGATGTACTAAAATGGCTCATATCACTTACAGCTATGAGATCCAACAATGTGCTAGAGATACCAGTGATGTGAGTTGCCTGTAAAGGAAGAATTGACATATCTAAAGAATAAAACATAGTTGTGAGTTAAGTGTAGCGAAAATCAGTTATGTAGATTAAACGTTGAATTAAAACAAATTTTCGTAAATGTATATGGTACTTTAAAATCCAAACACAAACCCCAAAACATTATTCTTTGATATAAGCTAAGATACAATGGTTTATGTAAACATCTGTCAAAACAGTGAAAATAGGCATGGTGGTATTGGACAGTCCAGCAAAATGGCTTGGAGCTAAATGCAATGTCTCGATTAGTTGACCTTGGCGGTCGGAGCGTTCTAGTAGAAACAGCATGGCTGTTGGGTGATGCGATTGATATAACACAGTGGCAACAGCGAATGGTTTTTATAATCTATTTGTTCAAATTGGAATTGGTAAAAGAAAATTATAATTGCTTGAAAGGGCCTATTACACAGAAACCAATGTTCGAAGGATGATTGATTCAGATTGATGGTAACACAAGTTGAATAATTAGCATTTATAATCTAACACTTATAATTAGGTTGGTTGTCATGTTTATGTAATAATTATTTAATTTTACAGTACCTTGAATATGGCGACGTGCCGTCCTTGCAGTTTTTATATTGAAATACACAACACACGCGTGAACAGCTATTCGAGACGCACAATAAAGTAAAAATAAGTCACAAACTCATAATAATACAGTTTATAGTTCACACTTATTACAAAACATGACAAAAAATTATATACAATAATTAAAGTTCACGTGGTAGAGACACGTTACGGTATGAAAACCGACCATAGACTCTGCATGGATTGGCGGTATTAAACAAAGAACGAATTTGTGATGATTCTCTGAAAATGTCCTTATTTAATGAATTGAAGCTGTAAGCACTTGCAAGACTGTATAACTGGACAGTCGAAATAATAAAAAATTAACAAAATAAGTAATTGAAACTTTGTAAATATTTCATATGTAGCCTACAACCTGTGTGCGGTCAAAGCAATAAGCCATCTATCACTGTATAAAAAACAAAACGGGAATCGAGAAAGAGGATGTTTTGATAATTTTCTGTTCGAACTGGCAAAGTCAATATTAAATAAAGCGGAAACGAAACGGTTGCGATACTGAACGATGGCGGTCAAAATGTTAATGAAGTAAAAAATGAAGTTAATGAATGACAAGACAAGACAAAGAACTAAAACAAAATAGGTTGTAACTTCATGCAGAACACCAGGTGCTTTGGAGTTGTACATTTTATCAACTACGGCTAATGAATACACAATTTTACAATAATAGCATAACTACACAAGAATTCAATTTTAAATACAAATAAATTTTAAGTAGGTTTTTTTTGTTCTGCTTTATAAAATATGCTTTATAATAAACAAACTTAAAAAAAAACTAAACCGACTTCAAAAAATAACAAAAAAAACATTAAAAGGTGGAAAATAATTTAATTGGGTTACAATTAGGTGAAATAACTCTATGCTGAAGTATTTATGTAATTCTGATCTTACAATTAATATAAGAAAACAATTCATGTTAATTTTTAAATGAAAAATGATTATTTTTAGGCATAGTGCAAAACAAGTTGAAGTCCCTAGCTGTGTCACCTACGAAGTCGTTCAATTAGTGAAGAATTGCACAGTTAAAGAAAATGATTGTACATATTTAAAATAGTGGAAGAAAAATAAGAATTTAAGAGAGATTTAGTCGAGAAGTTTAATTTTGTAATTTGGTTTTTATACATGCAAATGAGTTAAAACCAAAGATCTCAGCAAAATTTTGCTGTGGCTTTGCAAAAAAAAGTGCTTAAAAGTGCATTTTTGATTAATTTTGTGTGATTAAACAATTTTTTAAATTTCTACAGCCGTAAATGGTCATAGGAAAAAAAACATTTTTAAAATTTGTATGATGACTGGCCATTTTTGACAAAAATGTAAAAGTGTAGGTTTTTTTTGTACTTTTTTTAAACATATGTTCGAATCTGAGTATAAAGTTAAAATCTTGTTTTGTTTTTTTTTTTTATTAAAAAAAAATTTTTTTTTTTTATATTTTGTCATATATACCATATCTAAATGGGAGATATATGTAAATATATGTTTTATATACTGTACACTCACTTCCTTTGTGCATACCAATCTAAGATCTAAAGGGTATGGCCGTCAAGCTGGTGAAAAAATACTGAGATTTAAAAAAAAAGTTATATATGCTACATTTTGGGATTATAAGTTACAAAAAATTATTATGTTATGTCCTAAACTTATCAAACAGCTAATTGTTTGAAACGCTTAGATCAGCTAATTGTTTGTTATAGCAGATTAATTGAATTATATAATTATTTAGTTTAATCCATGCGTGCAATGTTATGCACTTGGATTATTCGATGTATTATTTTATTCAAAGGAGAAAAATAAAATGTTTTGAACTGAATAGAATTACCATTATGTAATCGTGTGTTGTTAAATGTACTAAACATAACTCATGTAGTTTTAATTTAAAGTTATTGAAATTAAATAAATAATACCAGTTAATGGCGTGTAATATAATGTAAATTTGAACGAAGTCAGTTTATTCAAAATTGCAATTTCCACGAAAATCACAATAAATCGACGTTGCTACTGTTGCGAAAATATTCGTTTTTAGGTACCCTGAGTCACAAAAAGTGGGGCTGGCAACGTTTTTCGTCTGTCTGTCTGTCTGTACGTTTGGTATGAATTGATATATTTCTGTTTTGTTTTTTCGATGTTTGATTGTTAAGGGTAGTTAAGAACAACCTTATCACACTTGTAAAATACATTAAATTTTTAAAAAAAGCTCCCATTAATAAGACAGTTTCTTAAATTTTAGAACATTGTTATGGCGTAAAATATCAAATACATTTTCCTAAGACTCTTTGCCTCAGATATTCACTGATCAAAGGTTTATTGTTAGTTACACTATTGAAATTAATCTATAATAAAAGTAAAAAAGTAAGTTGACAAATTAAACGTAAAAACTAAAAAATATAATTTTCTCTTTTGTCATCAATTGCAACTATAATTATAACTCACGACCATAGATACTGTAAACGCAAAATGTATTTTTATTTGCTTTGTGGTTACAATGTTTATCTGAAAATGTATATGCCCTAGGTCATGTGATGTTTAGGGTATTTTAAACACTTTTCTATTTCATAAGAAGAAGAAATCGTGTGTTCACAAGTATTATCTGACGTCCAAAAATATTTTATGATAACATTATGTTAAAAATGCTATTTTATAATACAAACAAAACTTTCCTTTTTTATAATACAAAAGGGAAAGTTTTTATTTATGTAATAATTTAACGTAAATATACATACTTCTAAATGTTTGATAATGTTTATGGGCTCCGTCATTTGGGTGACATGTATTATCAAGCTTTTTGAAAATAGTAGGACTCGGATAATATGGAATTGTTGTAAAAGAATTTGAGTGCATCATTGACTGAGATTTAAATCAATGTGACAAATTTTCTTAGATTAAGTAGTCCTATTTAAAATTTATTTATAATGAAGATATGAGTTTAATAATTTCAATAAATGAGTTTTCACATTTAAATTAAATAGGCTGCACCCAGTAATCTTTTCTTAAATGCATGGAAATGATCTTTACTAAGAAGGGTGAACCCGCCGAAAGTCAATCTCATTAAGTAAAATACACAATTAGTTTTCTACTCATATTTATCCACAAAACTCGTGGTAGGTTATTTAACATTTAACCTTTTTTGTATTTCAGGCCTTGCTATTTTCAGCGAATGCGATAGAAGCACAAGTACAAATAGACCAGTTTTCGTCAAACGTTAGCACACTTCTGGAATCTGGAATAGATATGTTTTATCTATTAGATGATTTACGTGTTAATGGTGTACAGCGTGAAATTGAGTCTTCACTGGAACCGCTCTCAGATCTTATCCCATTTGTTGAATTATATCGTGATTATTATAATACACCTGAGCAACAGGCGTGCCTCGAGTCCGCCAAAGCTAAGTACGATGCAGCTTTACAATCAGGTAAGATTTAAGCTGAGGCAAATTTGTTTAATATTGGATTTATTCCACAGCTTGTTGCTAAATACAAGTAGTAAATATATACTACGTTTACACGATGTAAGGCTTCCGCTACGGGTCTTGGAGGATATTCATTGTTCTGTTTACACAAGATTAAATAATTCCACTCTCTGTCTGACAGATTACTGTCTATTATTTATTGTTTTAAAAATAAAGCAAACATATCCTTCAATTTATTTTTAATAAAGGGTGTAATTTTACATTATTTAAATAACATCTTACCAATTTAGAAACTTTAAAATTTATCAGTTTACATATTTTGCATTTAAATTTTTTTTAACTACAGTATTTAAGTATATTTCAAATGAAATTTTGTTTAAATATTATATTTTGATAAGAAGATACAACGAATTGTCAATAGTGTTTTATTTAGTATAAAACTACTTAAGGTATATTTATACATAACTAAATAATTTTAAACTACACGAAAACCATAACCTTTTAAAATAATAAGAAATAACCTTTCTTATTTAGGGTAGAAAATCAGTGTTGTAAAACTCTACGTACAAATGTTGGTTATAAATTATCCAAGCTAAGAACTTTTTTAACTGTTTTACATTGAGCATCTCGATTATATTAGAATAAATATAGTTAAAGAACTTAATAAATAATAAACTATAAAATTAATTTGTTTACAATCATATGTGCGTTAGTTAAATAAGTGTATTGATATTATGTTCATATAATAACAACATGGGTAAGTAGTTGATCTGATCACTAGGTATAAATTTGAAGCAGACTTTATATTGAGCGCAAATCATTATCGTCTTTTCTGTCCTTATTCCAGCCGTCAATTCAACATCAGATTGTGCAAATGAAAGATATGAATACATAGATACTACTGAATTACACCAGTCGAGAAAAAGGCTCCAAACAATTCTCAAGAACGCTTCGGCGTTGGCAACGTCTCTGTGCACTATTCTGACCTCTACAGTAACTAAGGACAGCGTGAGCATTTGTATGGAAGCAGCTTTGGATCAACTTCAGACTGATGCTTTGGCCATTGTTGAGCACCCACGCTTCACTTCTATCAGAAAACAACTAAACAATACTCAGACATGTATTACATCCGGTAAAATTGACGCAAATGAAGCTGGAAATGCTATTACTAAATCTTTTAATGAATGTTTAGTTATTAAATAGCATTTTTACGTATACCTAAACTAATAATATGGGTTTTGTTAAAATCTGATTATCTAATTATTACTAAACAAAACAGTTTAATAGATAATTATTGTTTTACAATTTTACAATTCTTTTCTGTATACCTAGTCTTTCTTCCTAGCATTTCCAAAACAAATCAGAAGTTATTTGGCCGTTTGTTACATGACCTTTTCTGACATGGTTTCAAAATGTTGTTTTCCTGTTTATTAAATCTAGAACAATTTTTTGTTTCACGATTGTTCTCTAGATCATTGTCGCTCTACAAAATTCTTTAATTTATCAATAATAATTAATATAATTTTTATGTTAGCCCTACACTAAATGTTTTCTTATTCAAATTAAACTAAGCTAAAGGTAATATTTACCGAGTTCTGTGTAGGTGTTAATAAATTTTAATTTTGTCTGGCTTTAGACTTCTGACTAGGAGATATTAATGATCACAACATCTGGCTTTTTATATAAATACCAGTGGTTCCGATATAAACAGAGGCTTAGAGCAACACGTTTTAACATTTTATTAAGAAAGGTCATGACTGTTAAATTCGCAGGACTTTTTGTAGTATTTTGTTGGCGTAGATATTTTAAATACCTTTCTATATATGGTTTCCAATGTTTTAAAAATAACATTTAATGAAAACAGATAATTCTTGCTATACAATGAAACTGAAAAATAATAGTTTTCAGTTATTTTGAACTTAATGAGGTTTGATTCAGTCATACTCTATCTAGAAAATTATGCATGATATTACGATGTTAATAAATGGTACCAGATAACTGCCACATACTTTCTCCAAAAATTATTTCTTAGTGCGCCTCTAACTCCTATGAGCAATAGTGTATCAAATTCCACGTTCCTAGGCCATACGGTTTTTGAGATATAAAACAACCAATATTAATGGTTTTAGGGGTTGTTTCAACCTTTAAATGCGAAATATTTTAAAATCCTTCCTTAGTATCAGGAAGTACATACTTTCTCACAAAAATATTTAAATTATTAAACAGATTCTCTGTGATTCATAATGGTATTAAAGTAGGAGGGGGGACACATTAAGGTAGGAGAGGAACTAATATTATTATTATTAAAACTATTCGATCGATTTCAAACAAGTTTGCACCAAACATGTCAATCAGGCCTGTATGGATTCACGAAAAAAGATTTTGAAATTTTAAAAAAAAACAACCCCTTTTTGGCCAAAAATCCAAAAAAATCAGTTATTATTATTATTATTACCTAAACGAGAATTTTTAGAAAGAGGCGGTTTTTTGGGTATGGTAGGATACATTATAGGCTACAAATAAGTCAAATTTTTTCAAAATCATTAGAGCCGTTTTTGAGAAATTTGGATTTTTCTCGTTTTTTATCTATTTTTGGGGTATAAAACCAATTAAAAATATTTGAAAAAATTTAAAAAAACGCCTGGAGATATTCCAGAACTACACCTACATATTTCATCAAAATCGGACCCATTTGTATGGTCTCCAGCTCTGAACACATCCTAACAGACACATAGACACAAGGACAGACATCACCAAAAAACCACTTTTTTGGCTTCAGGGAGCACAAAAACAAATAATTCCACTAAAATATTGTTGGGTTCAGGGAGCACCAATACAGTTATCAAACAATAAGTTTCAGGCAAACAATTTTGTTAATACTTAGAATACTTAAAACGATTTTGAATGGGTTCGATATATTGTTTATTATGAAAGTTATGCTTTTTTTAGTTACCCCAGACAGTAGGGGTTGGCCGTAGGGGTTTTATCAGAAAAGTTTTATATAATATTTAAAAGGTTCTAAAACTGATCGGATTTGATACTGTGAATATTAAAAAGTT
The DNA here is from genome assembly GCA_018207615.1 of Philaenus spumarius. NCBI lineage: Eukaryota > Metazoa > Arthropoda > Insecta > Hemiptera > Aphrophoridae > Philaenus > Philaenus spumarius. Next base: position 145,297 of record JAGFPH010001830.1, read on the forward strand.
ATGCATTTATTTCTTCAACCTTCTTATGTATACTTTTAGGATGTATGATAACTTTCAATGGAAGTCATTCAAAAAAAATAAAATAAAACCAAGATGCTAACAAATAATATTGCCATCTCACTTAAGGCTCTTCTTTACCTTGAAGAAATCTCCCGAGTGTGCCGTATGATTTCAATACGAAAGGTCTGACTAAAGCCGCAAAATCGTTGAAACATGCATTCCTAATAACGTGTTTCTAATTCTATTTATAAATTAATAATCTGGGAAACTACTTTAAGTTATAAAGAAGGCTTTATATTTTTTACGTATTAGCTTAAAATGTGGAAATTATTGCTTAAAAATCCCAAAAAATGCGTTAAAAGTAATCGATTTTTACTCAGTTAAACTGTTGATTAAAATGAGTTGCCGTCGATTTCTTTCAATTATGAGATATAATACAAAAGCACAAAGCCTTTAAGAACAATTTAAGATGTTTCACAACTTTTTAAGTTGAAAAACGGCGTCCGAAACACGATAGTACGAAGTGCATATTTTTGCTGTTTACGCAAGGTAAAGAAGACCCTTAAGTTTTTCTTTCCAATAATAAAAGTTAAAAATGTTTTTTTAACGGATTATGATATAGTTAAGAAATTCATTATGTTTACATTATCACCTTTAATCCTTATACAATATTTCTCAAAGGTTTATTATTTTTTTATTTATTATTATATTTTTTTATTATTATTTTTTTTGTGGCATCACCATATCTTATTCATTCTCATTAATGTATTAAAGTAATACATTTCTAATTCTAAGTATTTGGTTGAGTGGATAATATTTTCTTAAACGGTAACACGTTATTTCTTGCTTCTAACAGATTATAGTAGATTGCATAATTTGATCTAAAGAACAACATAGTTTTTAGGCGGGTGAAATTTGTAACAATGTTGTATACGAGTAGGTTACCTACACCTTATTTACACATCCAGCGTAATTCTTTATCCCCTAATCAAAAAAGTGAGCCCTTTATTTCCTTATTGCTACTAGGTATTTTATTCAGGCATTTCTATTTAACAAATTAATAGTTCAAGGTTTGGAACACTTCAATGTCACTTGGGATGGAAGCGATCCCTTCTAAAGGAGAAGAGCCAGTGCTATTAAAATAATTCTATCGGGCACCGCTGACGTGAGTTGAGAGAATTTCAAAGATTATATGTTGTAAGGTTTCAACCAACTATTTGGGAAATCGGTTAACTCACGAAGGCGCTGATTTTCTGCGTGAACGAAATATATTTATAGAATTTGTTTGCACCCCAGCCTCAGGCTCCGTCGCACACACTGCTTCGTTCCGCTCACAGCACCTCGACCTTTGCTTCGCTCGCAGAGGACAAACTCGCTTTACAATAATGGATACATTTTATTGGTATC